>OZ038378.1:46634956-46699956 GCA_964036045.1 Eutreptiella sp. 'Long Island Sound 2002'
ACCGCCTTGTGTGTGCACCGGCTTGTGTGTGTACCGCCTTGCCTGTGGCCCCTTAAATCACAAGACTCCTGCGGTGGCTACAGACCGCCTTTTGTGTGCACCGCCTTGTGTATGCACGGACTTGTATGTGGACTACCCCCCCCCCCCCCCGTGCGCCTCGTTAGCGCGCCAATCCCCCCCCCCCCCCGTGCGCCCCGTTAGCGCAAACCGCCCCGCGCGCCTCGTTAGCACCAAGCCCCCCCCCCCCCCCCCCCCCTGCGCCTCGTCAACGCCAACCCCCCCCCCCCCCCCCCCCGCCCCGTGCGCCTCGTTAGCGCCAAACTCCCCCCCCGTGCGCCTCGTTAGCGCCAAACCCCCCCCCCCCCCCCGTTGCGCCTCGCTAGCGCACCAACCCCCCCCCCCCCGTGCGCCTCGTTAGCGCGCCAAACCCCCCCGTGCACCGCCTTTTGTGTGCACCGCCTTGTGTGTGTACAGCCTTCGATGTGTACCGCCTTGTATGTGTACGGCCGTGCTTGTGGCCCCTTAAATAACAAGACTCCTGCGGTGGCTACAGACCGCCTTTTGTGTGCACCGCCTTGGGTGTGTACCGCCTTCTATGTGTACCGCCTTGCCTGTGGCCCCTAAATGAACAAGACTCCTGCGGTGGCCACAAACCGCCTTTTGCGTGCACCGCCTTGTGTGTGTACCACCTTGCCTGTGGCCCCTTGAATAACAAGACTCCTGCGGTGGCTACAAACCGCCTTTTGTGTGCACCGCCTTGTGTGTGCACCGCCTTTTGTGTGTACCGCCTTGCCTGTGGCCCCTTAAATCACAAGACTCCTGCGGTGGCTACAGACCGCCTTTGTGTGCACCGGCTTGTGCGTGTACCGCCTTGCTTGTGGCCCCTTAAATAACAAGACTCCTGTGGTGGTTACAGATCGCCTTTTGTGTGCACCGCCTTGTGTGTGTACAGCCTTCGATGTGTACCGCCTTGTATGTGTACCGCTGTGCTTGTGGCCCCTTCAATAACAAGACTCCTGCGGTGGCTACAGACCGCCTTTTGTGTGCACCGCCTTGTGTGTGCACCGCCTTGTGTATGCACGGACTTGTATGTGGACTACCCCCCCCCCCCCCCCCCCCGTGCGCCTCGTTAGCGCGCCAATTCCCCCCCCGCGCGCCTCGTTAGCACCAAACCCCCCCCGCGCGCCTCGTTCGCAACCCCCCCCCCCCCCCCCGTGCGCCTCGTTAGCGCCAAACTCCCCCCCCCCCCCCCCGTGCGCCTCGTTAGCGCCAACCCCCCCCCCCGTGCGCCTCGTTAGCGCCAAACTCCCCCCCCCGTGCGCCTCGTGAAACGAGGCGCAGGTCTCGTTCAAACTATGATGTGCGGATTCTGGAAACCACAAGATCAACGGTCCTTTTGGAAGCCCAAGGCTCAGTGCTCGGTGGTGAACTCATGCCGCTTGCGCTTTGCTAAGAATGGGCGGATCAAACCAATGGAGCTCAATGGTTCCCAAACCCAAGTTGTGAAAAGGTCCAACTGGGGCCAAACTCAGAAGCGGCTACATAACCCCTGCCATCTTCTGGCCCACATGTAGGCAAAATGGCTCCATAGCCGTCTTGGGGGTCCCCAATGTGGGAAAATCCGAAATGGCTGCATAACACCAGCCTTCTCAGGGTCCCCAAAATGGGGAGGAATGGCTACATAGCCCCTGGTGTCCCGGGGTCCCCCATGTGGGGAGAAAAGTGAAGTGGCTACATAACGGATGCCGTCTAGGTCCCCAACGTGGGGAATGCCCAACCAAAGAGTAAAAAATGTTTTGCTGTAAAAGCAAGTAATGCTTTTTCCTTGTGAGCGCAAGTAATTCTTTTTTTAGTTGTAAACGCCAGTACAAAAAAACTGTTTTTGGTGTTTCTTTTTGTGGCCATACACCCATGTACCGAAAAAGGCGTAATTTGCTTTTGCGATGAATGCGAGTACCTAGTTTTGCAGTACTCGCTACTACATTTTCTTTTGTACTCATGTCTACAGCCAAAAAAAAATTACTCGGCTGTATGTTTTTTTTTTTGCAATGGCATTTGCAGCAGAAAAAAAAATACGTGACAGACAATATACACCAGTAGAACTTGCACCACTTTTTTGGTGCTACTTGTCGTACCACGTGCACATGGTGGGCACGGTTTGGGTTAAAGCAATTAGAAAAGAACACCACTGCCGGACCTGATGTGAATAGATAGCAAGGGACGACTTGGAGCGGGCAGCATGGAGTCCAATGCGGATTGCAGGAAAGGCTTGGGGTGCAGCAGGAACCGTGACAGGCACCCGAAAGCATCCGCGGTTGAAGCCACAGAGAACGCACGCAATTCCTTCCGGTGCCATGAATTGCGATTCCACAGAAGAGGCAGCACTAGTGTGGAGTGGCAGGGGGCAAAAATGACGTCCAGGGACCCAAAGACGTCCGGCAGTCGGTTCCTGGCAATGCTGCTGGTCAGAGGGATGGTGGCCTGCGAAGCACTGGATGGTAACACCTGCAAACGAGATTGATGTGTGGCCGAATGGAAGGCAGGGCA
Organism: Eutreptiella sp. 'Long Island Sound 2002'; assembly: GCA_964036045.1. Taxonomy (NCBI): domain Eukaryota; phylum Euglenozoa; class Euglenophyceae; order Eutreptiales; family Eutreptiaceae; genus Eutreptiella; species Eutreptiella sp. 'Long Island Sound 2002'. Next base: position 46,637,504 of record OZ038378.1, read on the forward strand.
TCGTCAATGCTGATTGTTCTGTGCAGATAGTCAAGGAGCCCAGTGACAATTTTGAATGGGGCCGACCGAGCTTCATGCCTTCCCTCCCTCACCCCCCAGCACCCAAGTTCAGTTTTGATGGAACAAAGCAAAGGAATACTGGGCTCCATGATGTGCGGACCATAGCAGAGTACCAGCAGACCAGTAGCCACTGTCAAATGTGTTGGGCAACTACTGGGATGCAGCGGCCTGTATCCTGACAGTATCACCATGCTACGTTTGCGTGTGATATGTATGATGCAGAAACAAGCCTTGTCCGGACGAGTTTCAGCCGTACAGGGGTCGATAGTTTCCATGCAAAAGAAATATGACTTGCCAAATCGGAGGAAAAACGAGGGGAAATGGGGGAACACGGGAAAACGGGGGAAAACAGTGAAAGAGCAGGGGAAAAGGGGGGAGGGGGGGGGTGTGAACGGGGAAATTGGGGGAAGCTGTAAGGGGGGGCGGGGATATGGGAACAGCAGTGGTAATCATGGTTGAGCGCTCTCAGGAACTTCCGCTAAGGCCCTGCTCGTGCCCCTTTCTTGCCCCGAAGATCCTGGCAGGGTGTTGGGTGGGAGTTCCGGCACTTGATAAGTGGTGATTCGGCAATAGAACAGGCAACAACAAGCAAACAGGGAATCAAATATGCAATGCCCCCCGTTTTTCCCCAGTTTCCCCCGTTTACCCCCATTTTCCTCCGTTTTCCCATGCCATTTACTTGCCTTTTCCCGTTTTCCCCCGTTTTGCAATGCCAAATCCAAAAAAATTTCACCCGCCTTAGGTGTCCTCAGATTTGGAACCTATGGACACTCTAGCCGTAGGATCTGGCAATCGCCCGTTGCAAAACAGTAGAACAGCCAAGGGGTTACTTTGGGTTTATTGAGTTTTAAAAGAATACATGGCACACACTGATCCAAAATCAATGCAACAGCAAACATCCAAAGTGCTCGGGAGCAGAGATGTTCATGTTACAACCAGTGCGTGTGAGGGGATTAGAGTTCCGGGTGGGCGGGCGGGCAACAGATGATATACAATTAAAAACTTTGAATCTGTCAAAGGAAGGGTCAGGATAGGGCCTCTGTATAAAACAGCCCTTTCAGCAGAGCATGAAAGATCGGTTTTCAAAGAATACATGGCACACACTGATCCAGACTCAATGCAATAGCAAACATCCAGAGTGCTCACCCCTCTTATGTCCCCTCACTCAACACTAAAGGCCCTGCATTGCAGTCTAGTAACGATTCAAAGCAGACGTGACACACACACTAATCCTGGAACAAAAATCAAGCTGTTATGAATGACACGCCCTTGAAATCCAATGAGGCGATGTTCTGGACCATCTCCTCCCACCTCAGGGCAGCAAGTGCAGAGGCTGCAGTCACGTGGCGGGATGAAAAGTAAGGGATCCTGGACAAAGGATCCGCAGGCTGCAATTCGCTGGGGACCCAAACTGAATGTATTATGAGGCCCGTGTTACGGAGGTGCAAAATGATGGCTTTGAGTATTCTATTGTGGCGCCAAAAATGTGCACGGGACTTTATTATTTATTATTGATTAACCGTGGCCCAAATGGCCTGCATGTTGTCCTGTAACATGACAACCTGGGGTAGTGCACCACGAACAGCGTCTTTGACGAGCATCCAGACCCCATAGAGCTCACTTGCTGGGTGTTGACCCAGGAGGGGCAGGCCAAGGCCTTACCCCCCCCCCCCCCCACCAGGTCATAGATGCCCACACGACAGCGCTTGGAGTCCACATGACAATCTGTACTCTGCAGCATCTACTCACACCCATTTGAGAAAATGCCAATCCGTGATCAGGTTGGGGGGCACAGAGAAAGGAGGCAGTACCATGAGGGCTACTGTGACAATGGAAATCCACAATTGGGGGGTCACCTTGAGCCAGTCTGACCTGCCCCAAAACAGTGCACTGTAACCCCCCCCCCCCCCCCCCAAAAGGCAGGTGGCCCTTCGCTGGAGTCCCTAGCCAGCCAATCAGGCCTACAACACGCATCAGGTCTTTGGTCGAGACATATTCACCCCACAGGACCACCAGACATGCCATCATTCTACTTAGGCGGCCTTAATTGCCCGGGGGGTGGGGGGGGGGGGGTCTGCGAAATGAAGGCGATTCATGGGGTGAAAAAAATGGTGAATTACTACCCCCTGATTGCAGACAGCGCACAACGTGTGAAGTTTTCGATTGAAATCGTGCCCCATATTGTCCACTTGGACCTTTTTGCCTGCAATTGAGGACATTGGCAAACCATCCAAAACAGGCATTCAAATTCAAAGAAATAGCACTCAAGGACAAATTGCATTGTCCACTGAAGGGTTTCTGTCGTGTACAGACGACACTCTCTGACACAGTACACTGATGCATGGTGAAACAGACCCCCATTTTCAGGGAATTTCAATGAGACGCGAAATTTCGCCACATTTGGCAAAATGCAGTATAATGAGGTATGAAATACTGTCAGTGCATTACCTGCTTGCCACAGTACAAGATTGATACACAATATCACAGACATACGATTCGAACCATAAGGAACTCTTTATAATCAATCAATACACAAACATACATCACAGAAACTACCAAATGTTGCCTACAAAAGGCAATTCCATGTGCCAACACCCACGAAGGGTGAGTCAGAATAACGAATCAAATAAAGTCGGACACAAATTAAAATTCAAGTCAACTGCTCAGAGGATGGTGGTTCTGCAGTCACCAATGTCTCATCATAGCAGTCAAAACTAAATCACCGTCGTCGTTTGTTCCCCAAACGCGTTCCTTTTTGAGGTTGCTGCTGTGGCTGGGCTGCTGGTGCAGTCCCACCACTCACCAAATTCGCAAAGTTCTCCAATCCCTCTGGTGACGGTGACTGTCCTTTCGGCTCAAACAGTGGATGTGTATTGCCTTTGTGTGGCGTGACCAACTGCTGACTCTGCTGTTGTGTCCGCTCCTCATCATCTTGCGCCGCTGGAGCCTCAACGAAGGGTGATCGAGCCCTTTTCGTAGGCATTGCTTGGGGCTCGGCACTGCCACCTGCATCGACACCGGGGGGATTGCTGGCAGTCCCCTTCTTGGGCTTTGGCTTAGATGCCTTCGGCTTTGGGGTTCCCTTGGGCTTGGCATCCACGTCCGGCATACTATCCATGCAGTCCTGTTCATCAGGGTCATCAGGTACATAAGCCATTCCACTCCTGTCGACAGGCACACCCTTATCCAGTTGTGGCAACACAAACTCCCGGTAGATTGGGGCTAGAGAGTCAGCCTCTCTTAAAGTACCAGTTGTGAGCTCAACAGTTTCTTTAGGTAGTTCATCAACCGCAGCTTTGAGGAAACCAAATACAACCGAAATTTCCGACTTGAGACGAATGTGAAGCTGAACAGCAAGATTTGGAGAGCAAGAAAGACCCCACCAGCACCCAGTTTGTAAGATTCATCGGGACTTTCAGAACCTCCAGCACCCATTGAACAGCCTCAGGACACAAGATACTGGGTAATGGGCCTTCACTGAATGTAACGTACATCGGCAGCTAAACAGATGGTGCAAATTGGACAAAATGACGGGAGTGGCGAAATTTCGCTTGATGGTGAGATTTTTTTGTTTTGGGGGTTCAATTCACAGGGGGCAATGTACCTTCCTTGGAATTGGAGTCAACGTGACAATTGTCATCACTCATTGCATCATAGTGAAATTGGGACTGCGGCTGCCAGTGTTGTACACCATGACACTCACCTGATTCACTCCCTCCTCAGCTAGGTCAGTCTGCAGCTGGCTCATGATGATTCGAACGTCCGCCAATTCACCAGCAACCACCAATGGTTTCCCCATTGAAACATGTTGCATAGCAAGAGGTGGTAGACCCATGGACCAGCCGTTTGGAACCTCAATGACAGCCAGTATGAACGGCAACCCAACGACAGTAGCATTCAAAATGGTAGTAGGATTCACAAGACAGAGCTGAAAGGGCTCCCTGGGTGTACACTGATGACTTGCCTATGCCTCCCTGGGACTCTGTGTGCAAGGCCGAATTCTGGACATCCTCAACATATGTAGACTTCAGGAGCCACCTGGCCAGACCTCGTAATTCCTTTGACATTGGCAGCTCCGAAGGGAATGTGGTTCACTTGAAGACAGTTTCTGGTTCTGGTGGTTCTGGTGCAGATGCTACTGGCGGTGAGTCCGGAGGCATAGGCAAGTCATCAGTGTACACCCAGTATGCACAGCGGAACTTCAATGCACCAATCCCCTTGATATGACGCTGTAGCGTACCAATCTCGGATGTATTTCCTGTTATAAAGAAAAGCTGGGTGTCCAGACCATGTTTCCACCTGAGACGCAAAATTTCGCCACTATCAGCAAAATTCGATGATTTCATAGTGCATTTCGCACCTGCCCCCCCCCCCCCCTTCGGATGCTGCACCCTATTCTGCGGTACTGGTTGCTGTGGGCCAAGTTTGGCTGGCGGTTTTGGATTCCTTGGGGCTGGTTTGGCGATGGGTGCACCGTGTCTGGGGGGGGGGGGGGGGGGCGGGGTGAGGGGCAGCTGGTTTTGCAACGGGTTTCCTTGGTTTGGGTTTTGGTTTGGGTTTGGGCTTAGGCGGGCGGGTAATTTGCATCACTCTCTGGATATCCACATTCCGTTGCCCTGCAATCGTTGATGGAGGCACTGTTTGCTGTAGAACTGTAAGAAGGTCATCGCTTAGGGGGTTCTTACGAAGAAGGGTCCATATATTTGTGGAAGGCACTGAAAAGAACGCTACGTGGTGGAACGGCCGCAAATGTTCTAGGAAAACGAAGGTCATCTACACTACGCAACACAACTGCTTCTACTACCCGAAGGGGTGGCGGCTTTCATTGTACAATGGGCAAGGATGCAACAGACACACTCAGAATAAACTTTCTCGGATTGGACCCATACCGCTTCACACACTTCTCTGTCAGTGAGAACCGCAAGTTCTTCCTCCCTGTCAGGGTCTGACTCAACGTTACAAAAATTTCGGAGGTGCCACTCAGGGATGTGAGGGTAGTCTATATCCGGCACTGTGCACACAACCTGCTCAACATTGCCTCCCCATATTCCTCACTGTGAATACAACCGGGCGTTCGAGAGTGCCAACGCTGCCATGTGACCGGAGCGGCCACCAATGTCTTGATGTACTCCACATTCTCCCATTGATCCCCCACCAAAGAAAGCATAACCAACAAACAGGACTCCAGCATTGCCAAGGCATTTTTCCCACTTCCGGGATCTCTACCAGCCCAATTGCAGTCTCTCACAAGGACACCGATCCTACATGCAGCAGGGCAATACTCCTTCAACAACACCTTCAACCCCAAAAGTAGCTCCTTGCTTTTAGACTGCATGTCCATCAATGGTCCATTCTGCGCCGCCACAGCAAATGCATCAAGTTTTGCCTAAACTCTTGGTAGGTAAGTGCCAGCATGCAAACAAAGCGCCAGTATTGTCTTCTCCATATGAAGGAGCTTCACCTTTGTTGGTACTGCGTCCCCTTCCTTGAAATCGGTGTGTACTCTCTCGATCAGACAGATAATGGGCATAAAGTTGCGGTAAAGCATGGTGATCATATGCTTGTACAGGTGCCAAACCCCGTAGATGAGGGGGAGGCTTGACCGGTGCAACTGGAAGTTCCATGAAGTGTAACTCTGCCCATACACGTATTTCAAGAGCTCATAGTGAATCTTCATATCCACACAGAGGTAAATCATGACGAGTTGCATGTTGCACATGCCGAATTGTATTTGGCAGTTTCAAGTGATTCAGTTTGGTTCCACACCGTAGTTGAGATAGCATCATTGGTTGCCAACGGAGAGATAGCACATTTTGCCGTACAATGTACAGGGAGACTCTAACAAAGGTACGCTCAATCATGTCAGGAAGAACACAATAAACCCGCCGAAACAAATCCGCATGACGAAGTTGTAAAGCATCAACACGTGCCCCAATTGTCTGGACGGCATGAATTAGTGAGACATGACCCGGAAATGGTGGTAGGGCTGGCAAATGTAACACGGCCACAACTGTGCAATTTATGGAGTGGTCAGGATGCAGCGGGTCCACCCCATAATTCTTTTTCACCCAATTGGCATACCACAGTGCCATCTGGTGGTTCTGCATGCTTTGCCAAAGCCAAGTTGCTTGTTGTCGTGCATTGGCAGTAAGTGAGGGCATAGCTGCATGCACAAGTCCTGTGGGAGTCAACAATCGGTGTGTCCTCCGGCTCAATGAAATAGGCATTGGTACATCCTGGGACTGTGCATGAGGGGCTGCCATCTTTCTCAAAAGTCGCCACAAGCATATCAATTGATTTGAGAAAACGGTGTACCAACGGGGCTTCTTCCGTATTCCATGGGCAAACAGCAACTGTGTAAGATCCTTCCGTGAGCGTCGATTTGTTCGCACTGCCAGGGCCCAGACAGCCAATAACCTTGCAGAGCCCCCATTGGGAACATCCGTCATGAGGTCATCAACGTTCTGAAACTCACGACTTGCCACAACCACCCTTAGCAGTGCCGGATCCATGTCCTATGGTCACCTCACAGAAAATACTCACATATTTGCCTCAGAATAGGGAACATACCGCATGCCAAGATTGTCGGATTGTTCATGAAATTCATCAAAGGCACAAATTTCGGTACAAATGAAATCAAATTAGCACACAAATATACAAATACACAATAAGGGCATCAAATCATCAAAGAATGAAGGAGTGGCGAAATTTCGCGTCTCATGAGTGAAAAAATGCATGAAAAAAGGGTATGCTATCGGCCAATTTCAAAGGATTGGCGAAATTTCGCTTCATTTTTGGAATTTGGCTAATTTGGGGGTTGAAATTGACTATTTAGAATTGGAACATTGGTATGGTTCCAAAAATGGCTTTTAAAACATAAGCTGAAATAGTGCCCCCCCCCCCCCCCCCCCGCATTTCATACCCTAAAAAAAAACCCCAGTTCGGGGTAACAAATTTGACTTCTTGAGGGTCACCGGGGCGGGCAATTAAGGCCTCCTAAGAGGAGACGCGGACGGGCTCGTAACCAGGCTCGTAGCGGATATTGATGCTCCGAACAGCATCCACGAATGTACGATCGTGGCTCGAAGCGGTTACGACAAATGCAATACCATTGTATCGCTTGATAGCATTCCCTCTCTATGTAACAAGAATAGTGGCTAAACATATAGCTAGGACACAAACGTCACGTACAGTGCGAAACAACGTACCTGTTTACTCAACATTTCTTTCTGTTGAGCAGCAGTTCTTTTTTTGACCTCGTCACTGGTACCGAGGTCCATTATTTTTACTCCATTGGCCAAAATGGCCGCAAACAACGTATCCCCATCCAAGTGAGGAATGCTGGTAGTGGCAGCCTGTCGTACGACTCGACGGTATAGGAACAATGCCAAATCAGCTGTAGTGGGCTCCAAAATCCCGTGTTGCTGCCTCTGATGCCTCCCTGCAGCTTCTTCAAGAATTTCGAGCGGCGCATTAGATGCAAATATTGTTACTTTAAATGTGGTGAAATATGGTGGGGTTGTAGCCCACTATCCAAGAGAAAATTCTTGCGTATCTTTAAGGTCTTTGTAATATGTTGTGCTCCAATTACAAAGGGAAGGTCACCTAAACGTAAAATATGTAAAATTTACGGCGACAAAGCCGTAGAAATTTAGGGCGGCGGTGCCGTAAACGACGCAAAAACGGTTCATTTAGGCTGTCATACCTGCCATGTCTTTCAAAATCACTTGAATCCCGCCCCATGGCCATTCCCCCAGACCTCACTGAACCCTTCCCGTTCTGTGAATCACATGGAAGTTTACAGCGCCGGCGCCGTAAACGGCACCACTAAATTGCGTTTACTGGGTTCTGCACCCCTATATTGATGTACGTTTGACATACTGCTATCATCCTGTTTGGTCTGCTGCATTTTTGGTGTTGCGTGCACCACCACATGTCGCTCAAACGCAAAGCGTAGAATTTGTATTTTGGGACCGAAAATCTTGGCATGACTCCCAGCGTTGCTGACAATCGACCTGTAAATTTTCCACCTGACATGCCAGGCGATCGCTCCCGTAATCCCTAGGGATGTGAAAATATCGGAAGCGTTTTTCCGACCGAAACCACTACTGCCACCGCCACTGCCACTCCCACTGCTCCTGCCACTGCCACCGTCACCGTCACTGCCACTACCACTGCATGACCCTGCATCTGACTCGGGATCAGGATCTGCTGAATCCTCAGCATCAACCACGATGCGCCGGTGCAACTTCGCTGCTCGTGCAGGCTGGGTGCGTTGGGTGGAACCCTCTGCCCTGGATACATCGCGTGGTGGCACGTACTCTGCCGACGAGTCGACATGGGTTGGGTCAGGTACAATTGCCACGCCAGACGAGCGGGGCACAACAACAACCCTCCCTTTGTTTCGCTCCTGTCTGCGTGCCTTGGCCTCTGCCTTGCCTCGTGCCTTGGCAGCAGGGCAGGAAGGCCCCGACAGCAACGTACGAAAAAGTGGGCCACCCTTGCAGGATTTCAATGCTAAATGCAATCCACCGGCATACCCCACTGTGTTTTGTGCCACACCGCCCGCATATGCAATATATATCATGTTCCAACACACTAGGATCCAGTTGCAGAAGAATGGAGTGGGTCACAGGGTGACAGAGGACTCTGATGGAGGATTGGGCCATTAGAGGACGTATGATGCGCTGAGCAATGACCCGCCACTTTGGTGATGCACTGAGAACGCACTGTTCTAAAACAACCCCCCGGCGAACAAGTTTCCATAGGCGATCTTGTGACCGTCGAAGCTTCCGGTCTGTGAATTTCATGTATAGTTCATGGCTGAGGGTTGCCCTGATACTGTGCTCCGGACAGGTGGTGGTAAGGGTGGCAAATGTCTTGCCCAGTCGCAAGTCACATTCGCCGGCGTCATCGCTCAGTTGGATCGGCAAATGCGGCTGAGCGAACGCGTGGCATAGACCATGGAGATAGAGTGTGGCTGTTGACCCACTTTCAGCATACTCCAAAATTAGGTGGATCAAATAAACATGGAGGTTGCCCCATGCCCCCCATTCCCCCTGTGGTAGGCATGTGCCGGAGGCATACAAAAGAACAACAATGTGGGAATACGACAAAAATAGCAAATGAAAAGGCAGGGGAAGTACACAGTCTTGCGCCACCAAAGCTGAAAACTCCCGTGCCTCCCGGCCAAGCAAAAGAAATGCCGTTGCGAAGGCGGCGTCGGACGAGACTGCATTACTGTTTACTGTCCACAGGGATGTCCGCCACCTTATACCTTGGCGCCACAGTACCAACATAGCAAAAGAGCTCACAAGCATCTTCTAACGGTAACACGCGACCAACCACCCCACACGCACGGCTAATGCCCCCCTTCAGGTTGTGCCATGAGGGCTGGACTACAAATGCCTCCTCCACACCCTCAACTCCAACAAACATCTTACCCATCGGCTGCAGTGACTGTGTGTGGCAACCAAAAAGAGCACGCACACCCTCATGCCGTTTCCAAGGGCACACCACACAACACCTACCCCCGCACTCCCACCACAAATGGTGGTGGTCAGCCGTCAGCAAGCTCAGGCAACGTGGTCTGGCCATAGGGCAAGGGGGGCAAGCTGATGGAAGCGGGCAGAAGACGCGGGTCAGGGGCTTCGGACGCTTGCGAGGGCGACATGGCCCCTTTGCATGTGGCCCCGTGGATGCTGATTGATGTTCAGGGGGCTCGCAAGGTCCCGGTCCGGTGTATTCAAACTTAGGCTTGCACAACGTCGAGCCATCCGGACCTGCTATTTGCGACATGGAACAGCACACTGTAGACAACAATACTCGGCAAACGAAATTCTTGCAAACCAAAACATGCATAAAGGCAAGCACAAAGACGAAGGGACAGGCAGTCAACTGAAACTAAGTGATACACAGTGCTTTTTTTGTTAGAAAAAACTGCAACCATATTCAACCATCAGAATTGTTCCTCCAGAAAAACAACGATTCCATCCCTGATCCCTAACACAACAAAAGAGTAAGAAGACCGTGTGATACCAATTTCTTGTTCTGTTTTTTCATTTTTAAAAAAAGCGACTGTCGTCCATGCCCCGGGCAGGCCACCTGAATCCGTGCGTCGCTCATCCCCACTGGCTTCCCAAGGGTTGGTGGCGCCGCCGGGACTCCACGGATTCCATTTTTCAGGGGGGCGGGGGTGGGGCGGTGGCCTGCCAAAACAAAAAAGAATACCCTGCTTTAAGCGCTGCCACTTCAGGGGTTGGGGAAGGGGGGTGGTCGTCAATTGTGTGCACATGAACAGTTTTTTGGCCCAGGCAAGAGAGGGAAACACTCATGCGTGAGCAGTTGTAGCGCAATTAATTTCGAAAATGGGGCATGCCGGTTGGCAAAAAAGCAATCATGGTCCATCACAGTCATTGTCTCAAGGCCCTATGTGCCAGCCACATCAGCCCACCACTCAAACAGTCAAACCAGGGTCCTTTGGGGGGAAATGTTCAATGTGTATAGTTGGTCGGATGGTGATTTTTTTACAAAAACCCTTGGAATTTCCTTGGGATTTAGCAAGCAATTGGGGATGCAAAGCTCCTGACAATTCCAAGCAATGTGCCAGAGCATTTTGGAAGCAATGCTCCTAGTATGTGCTTGGGTGAACTCCGACCGATCGTCGGAAGCATTGCTTCCGACGTCGGAAGCGATCACCCCGACCAATTTTGGCAGCCTGGCTTCCGAAATCCCTAGGGATGGAAGAATATCGGAAGCGTTTTTGGGAGGAATATTCTGAGCAGCGCTAACAATTAACCTGTAAAGATCGCAGGGCACGTGCCAGGCAACGCTGACAAACATGCCCCGGTTCTCAACATTTTATGTTGTGCCCGTAAGATACATGTGCGTTTACGGCTTTGACGCCGCGCACAGTGCACCCCAAGATATGTCCCTGCTAGCGAAAACGGATGATGGCCACAGGGAACCAGATGTACGGGAGCCCCGCTCGAATTTCCAGGTGCCAACGGGGGCGGTTCGAAGGCATGGCCTGGGCAGGTTCCTATCAGGGGCCATCAATATGGGTAATTTCGGACATGCTGAGGATTTGTCTATTTTGGGGTGGTCCAAAAAGGGGGGGGGGTAATTTAAAAAAAATGACCCCAAAAATTTGGCCCTTGGAAAAAAAGGGGGGGTTTCTCCATTGTAAAACAAGGTGCACGTAGAGCGGCAAATTCTGCGCAAAAATTGGTCGAAAATGATTTCACCTAGTGTTCATAGGAACATACCTTGGGCAAGGACGCGGTGGCCTAAGGGGTAAGCATTTAGGAAGCGGGCTCCTCCACTCTAAGCCCTCACCAAGCTACAAAGCCGTTGCGTAAAGCCGCCCACACCCCCTGCCGGGAGGGGGGCCGTTTGCTTAAAGCCATCAGCAATGCAGCCCACGGCCCCAAATAGACTGCATGCATTGACCACCCCACTTGCTGTTGATCAAGAAGTGCAATGGCAGATCGTCACACACACACACACACACACACACACACACACACACGTCTTGTGCAGCTGCAGCATGGCGTTCATTCATGATGTCCACCCAATTTGAGTCAATGGCCCCAACTTGGATGGTTGCCAATAAGGCGTCTACATTGTCAAGATTCTTAACGACGTGTTTTGGTGGCCGCACAAGGAACATCTCTTTGACTGCTGCCCAACGTTGGTGGGCAGTGACATCTCGCAAAATGGTCTTGCCAATGTCCATGATACTAACGGGTGTCCCGAACTTGCATGTATGAAGTATGAGGGCACACTTGGGACAACCTTCTCGCCGGCAGCGACAATAGGCTGAATGTTCCTTTGCATCCGCCTTGATACCATGATTGAGCAGGTCCTCGGAACACGCAAAGAGCACGTAAAAAAGTCCGGGCTGCGGAAGACGCTTGGACCCATCCACATCAATGTAGAAGAAATTCCCATTGTGATGACGAAACACAAAAGAGTGATCACCATACTGCACGACAGGCACAACATAGGTGCCCTCATCACGGGTAGCCGTCATTTCCATTGTAATGGCCTGCATCGTATTGCACCATTGTGTGTACTTCTTGTTACGTAGTTTCAATGTCATTCAACTTGAAAACCCTTCTGACGTCTTGGATTGGAATGCTGGTTGTGTCATGTGCAACCCCCCAAAGGCCTGCGGCAGCACTGCCAACACAAAATCCACGAAGGAGACCAAATTGCGTAGTGGGGAGGGTGCCAGAGGGAGCACCAGCAACCAACAACAGAGATGATGTGACTAGCCCCACGCGAGCCCCAAAAACATCGAAGGAGTCCACATTGTGCGTGCATGCAATAGCTCAGCAACGTATGTCCCCAACAAGAAAAGAGTGCAATTCATTGTGCTTCATTGAACCGAGATCGATAGCAAAACACAACTGCTCATGGCGTTCAACATAGCACATGGGATGAGAGGGAAAGAAGGACATCATGTGTACAAACACAACCAATAGTCAAACCTTTACCACTTTCACCATGGGTCACCTTGTTCCTAGCTGAAACAAAAGGGGGTTCGCCAATGTGCATATTGTCATTTTTCACTAAAATCGGGGACACGGAAAAAACCGCGGGGTTTGCCCAAACCATCACTGTGTCCGGGAACTCCCAAAGTGGATGGCCCCTGGTTCCTATCCTCCCATGGGCTGTCGTCCCAGCTTGCAACGTATCGGCGGGCCACCGCAACAGATCTCCAGCGGCCCCGGGACATAAGCTCTTGCATGGTTGCACCTTGGCGGATGAACATAGTGGCACCGAGGCTGCGCCAAGCATGCTAGCGGAGGTGGGAAAACTCGGTGTTTGCCAACAGGCGGACCACGGTTGGTTGGAGCGCCTTGGGTCCACCTTTGATGATCTGTTGTGACGGGTGCCTGTGAAGGCGCATGGCAGTCGCTCTGATGAAACCAAGCAATCTCCTGATATATGTGCTGGCTGGCCTGGTAATCCATCACATGCGTGTCTTCCGGTCAAAGAATGACACTGCACCGCCGGCTTGGTCGATGTCTTGTACATGAATCGATGTGGTCTCCCAAATGCGTTGGCAGTGAGTGATGGCGAGAATGACACGGCTGTTCCGCAGTTCTGCCATGGTTGCCAGCGCTGAGATGGAACCCCGGCCTCGCGCTGCAAGGTGCGTGACTTTATCCTTCGCGCGAACAACTTGCCATATGGACCTGGGGATAAATGGCTCGGTGATCTCACACTCCTCCAGGAGGCGGCATGCTGATATGGGTTGACGTATGTCGGACGATGTCTTCTGTGCCCTGTACAGTGCCAGGAGGTACTCCCTTAGCACGAGTATTGGTAAGGCGGATGGTGTCCGTACGTGCCTCGCCCGCAGAATTGGGAGGTGGCGCTCACAAGCATCGAGGGCGCCCAAGACTGGATAAAGATCGACTCCCAGGATACCTGCTCGGATGTCTCCCTGAAGGCTTGGAATTGGTCGAACCACTGGTACAAACTAGGACTATCCCCACATCTTTGGAGCTCCATACGTAGCTGCCCTGGCGCCACCTCCTTGTCTGGCATTCATCGAGATCTTTTGCAGAGGCATTCCCATTGCCTCCCTCTACAACGGTCACATTCTCCCGGCGGACGTGGGTTTGTACAGAACTCCCGGCCTCCCGATGTGACCATGTATTCTACCCCGTCGCGCTCAGTGAACTTGTATTTGCCTCTCCAGTAAAACTCCTCTTCCGACGATGAACCATCCAGGGACGATGAACCGGAAGTCGAAGTGGATGGGGCCCTCGATCTACGCCTGGAACACTTTTTGTGCCGTGATGACTTACCATTGGTTGAGCGAGAGGTGGTGGCCCTGTGCAAAGCTTTTCGGTACCGCTCATATTTCTTGGAGTAGGCCTTATGTGTTGTCGTGAGGAGCTTCCACGGGTCGGTAATGGGGACAGCCGGGTCATCCAGGTACCAGTGTCCACGGCTCTCTTGATGAGGTCAGCCAGTCCGTGCATCCACTCTGCCACACCCGACTCTTCAAGAAACTCATTAATGACCTCCGCATTGATCAGCCTGTCCTTGAATATGAATTTGTCCCTCCCCTTCGACTTGGTTGATGAGTTCACTTGGGACTTGAGGTCTTTGGTTTCTTGTTGGAGAGAGGATATATCCGGCAAGGCCCCTTGTGGGGCGCTGCTAGATTTATGTGGCTCAGGCGCCGGGATGAATTTGGCCAGCATTGGATCATAAACCTTCTGCCCGACATCGTGCTAGACGACCACCAGATCCAAGACTCTCTCGGGGGGTATGGTACCACCAATTATTGTCGCCATGCCCTCTGTCAACTTGGGTACATGCTGACCCGCAGCTGGCACCGGATGGTCACCTCAGCCACCATGCGGGCCATGTAGTCTCCAGGGACCCTTTGTACCCAGGCAGGGAATCCATTATCTGCAAACGCCTACATGAGTGGTATATCTCAATGTACGTCATCCGCAAGGCGTTTATTCCCGTTAGCACCGTCATTGGTTCCAGGCATGTGAACAACACATGATATACAATTAACAACTTTGAATCGCAATAGCAAACATCCAGAGTGCTCGGAGGCAGAGATGTTCATGTTACAACCAGTGTGTGCGAGGGGAATAGAGTTCCGGGTGGGCGGGCGGGCAACAGAGGACATACAATTAAAAACTTTGAATCTGTCAAAAGAAGGGTCAAGATAGTGCCTCTATATAAAACAGCCCTTTCAGCAGAGCATGAAAGATCGGTTTGCTGGGAGTGGGAGAGTTGGTGAACTATCAACCCGTCCGGACCGGTTCCACTGTGACCCACCCATCAACTATCAGTCACAAAGGAGGGTGGGTGGGGGGTGGAGGACTGAGTTAGTGTGCTGTTTGGTACTTCTGGGTGTACGCACTGGTTTGGGGTTTCAGGAGGAAATTGTCTACATAGACAGTGGGGGGTGTTATTTTTGGCAGGTGAGAGCGGAACAACTGCGGGGTGGGTAAGGGTGCCGGTGCTGAGTATGCCGGTTGGTACTTCCAGATGTACCCCCCCCCGTGTCCAACGAATAATTATGTCCCAAAAAAATACGGTCCGAGCGGGTAGTGTTCGTTGGACACAATGTTCGGTGCGCGCGACAATATTGTGAACCAACGGTAACGCATCCCTAGGCACAAGACACCCAGCCCATTCAAAGCACAGTGCGATGGAGACTTCCACTTGACACTTTTCAGAGTAGAAACCCTTGTTGCGGTCCCGCTTCATGCGGAAAAGTTGAACGTGCTCCCCGGGCTTGGGGCTCTTCTTGGCGTGGGCAGAAGTGGCAGCGCGATCCGAGTCGCTCACCTTGGGGACGGACACATTTGATGGGACAGCACTGCCCTCCATCAAATCACAGGTTAGGAACAGGGTGTCCTGGAAAACATGGCACAAACCCCACAACCCACGCCCTGACTTGGCCCAAACCACGTCACACTCATCATCATTGTCACTGTCAGAGTCATCACTATCATCGGAGCCATCTGAGCCATCCGTATTGTGACCCATCATCACAGTCCGACTCAAGATTATGCTTCTTGAAAAATCCTGTATCCTCCAATTGGGACAACGTCAAACACTTGGAAAATACGCGGTGCGGCATGCCTCACGAATGGCATCATCCGTAATGGCCGCAAAATCACGGACAACCCGGTTTGCAACCTATTTACGCGACGGCTGAGGTACCGGCCCCTGTTTTCTGGTCCGGCCCATGATGTTTTCCTCCGCCCACATTGCATACTCCTCCTCCAACTCCCCTTTGAAAATGCCATTGAATCCACGCTTGTCCCATGCTTGTGCAGATGGCGAACCGTTTGGTCGAATAAAAAGGGGCATGCAAACGTGAGGCGACCGAAACACACGGCAAACCGAAACATGCATATGACACGGCGCACCATCAACTGCGTACACCCCCTTTTCACCTTCACCAAATGGAATAGTCCCCATGAGTGTCTCACTCACAATGAAGATCATGGCTGCCTCATTGTTTTTCCCTTTGGTCGCCACCGTTTGTTCTATCACGCGGCATGCTTCTTCAAGTCTTGCAACTCCTTTTTAACTTTGCCATTTGGTTCTCCCTTCCATATTAACACCGGTTTTAGGCGCACTACATCCTAATACCACCGCCTCGTCACCGTCTTCATCAACCCCCACAGAAATTTTGATAGCAAAGTGGAGG
This sequence comes from Eutreptiella sp. 'Long Island Sound 2002', assembly GCA_964036045.1. Classification (NCBI taxonomy): domain Eukaryota; phylum Euglenozoa; class Euglenophyceae; order Eutreptiales; family Eutreptiaceae; genus Eutreptiella; species Eutreptiella sp. 'Long Island Sound 2002'. The sequence continues at coordinate 46,653,771 of OZ038378.1, forward strand.
TATGCCGTAATATTATTTTTTGCCCTTCCAGTTATCTTTACAACAACGCGATGTGCCCCCCTATCATCTAAACATTTAGTGGGGACTAGTTCAAGATTTACTTGCGTTTCATCCCCATTAGCCAACCACTGAATTTTCCCCTTCCAGATGGCGTCATGCAGTGTGGCCTGGTAACGGCGCACCAAAGGCATCACAGTCTCGTTGCATGCGCGCCGATAAGACATGATGCGCCGCGATGAAATGTTGCGACGCCGCCGAAAGCCGGCCCACCAAGATTCTAGTTGGGCTGGTTTCAGGGCGGCAATGTCACTGCTCATCTCTTTCGCCTTCCCAATCCGCACCCTCTTGGTGACACACATGCGAAGCTTCCGTTGGCGCATTAGCCACTTGCGAAGGCGGCCCTCAATGTGGTGATACCTACAGGTGCAACAAAAGATGCCACACCACCCAGCCTTAGTCTAATGCATGCCACAACACCCAACCTGGCCCTTGCAGCCCATACTGTCACAGCTCGACTGTTTTCCTGGGTGTAGTGCTTTCCGATGCCCCCCCTACTGATGGGCCTTTTTGCGTAATGCTGCCTCTTGTGACTCCCAGCCTTCTCGGCAAGGAATTGATCCCGGCGACACTTTGATCTTGGCAGCGGCCACGTTCACCCCATACTGCTTGGAGTAGTCCACGATACGGAGCTTGAAACGCGCGTCGCAATGGACACATATGGGTTCCGCGGCCACTTCAGCCCTTGTGCGACGCCGCTTTGACAGCACCTTCCGTTAGTCCAACAAAACGGTGCCGGGGAGCTCCTCCCGTGGGCGCTTTGCCGGCGGCTCCTCTTCACCACTGCCGGCGGAGATGGTGCTGGTGGGCTTGAAAAAATCGGTGAGGGTGGGTTGATTGGGCGCGGGCTGTGGTGGAGCCTTTTGCCCAGCTGGTTTTGCCCTTGGGGGGGGGGGGGGGGGCTGTGAAGCGCGCACGGAAGAGTACGCTCGGGGAGGTTGCTCCCATTGGGTTTCCCGTTTGGTGTGATTCACGTAGAACACACGTTTTTGGCGTTGCTCTCAACCGGGTGGAAGCGAAGAGTGTGATGGTGGAGAGGTGGGGCGGCTGCGAGGCGCAGGCTGCGCGGTCTTCTCCGATGACGTTGATGACATCGGTGAGGGTGAGCGCAGATGGAACTGGACAGCACTAAGAGGGGCGGATGGGTTTTCATAGTCACGCCCATTTCGGCTGTCCTTCAGCCGTACAAAGTCATCTCTGTCATCGGAAGGCCCAGGAATTGTGGCTGGTACAAGCTCACCAGTGTGGTACCGCTTGTACAACACCTCACGGCCAGGTGCAAGTAGGGAGTCAGTCATGGTGGGCAATAGAGGTCCTATGATTGAGGGACACCACTCCCTCACACCCAACTTTGCAGCTTTGCACACCATTTCTGCAACATACAACACAACGGTGGAATGTTTACCCAAGGCGCCAGGCACCCAGCGCACTACAAAACGTGAATCCCTAACCCCAACTCAAGGCGCCACGCAACAAAGCGTGGATTGAGAGTCCCTAACCCTAACTCAAAGCGCCACGCAACAAAGCGTGCATTGCGAGTCCCTAACCCCAACTCAACGGGCCTCGCAAAAAAGCGTGGATTGAGAGTCCCTAACCCCAACTCAAAGGGCCACGCAACAAAGCGTGGATTGAGAGTCCCTACCCCCAACTCAAGGGGCCACGCGAGACAGCATGGATTGAGAGTCCCTAACCCCAACTCAAAGGGCCACGCAACAAAGCGTGGATTGAGAGTCCCTACCGCCAACTCAAGGGGCCACGCAACGAAGCTAGGATTCAAAGATTGTCCCGGTTTCCTCAATAGCACCGGAAGGTTGGGGCCCAAAAGAGGGCGGAAATGCTACGTCACCCCTGCATTCTCGGGGGTCCCCAACAAAGGGGACAAAATCAGAGGTCAAAACCTACGCTAGGGGTCACCATGATGCTCCTAGTCTCAAAAAAGATGCCCGGCGCGCTAACGTTCCCCCAACAGCCCCTCATTTCCCCGCAACATTAGCCTAAAACCTCCGTTCCAATGTTTGGCACCTAATTAAGTACCGAATTAATTAGGCGCCAAAAAAATACGGTCCGAACGGGAAGTGTTCGTTGGACACAGTGTTCGTTGGACACGGGGACACGTAATTGTTCACCTTTTGGGGGTGGGGAGCACAACATCATCGTCATGTCGTGCTGATCATTTTGAGACTTATCTGTTGGGGGGGGGGGGCATTTTTCAGGGGTGTTGGATGCCCTCTTCTTTCTTCTTCATCGCTGCTGGGCAACTAGCTTTCAAAAAGGTGGGGAAGCGGAAGGGGTAGTCCCCTGGACTGCCAAGGGCGATTGGCTCATGGCCTGCCGGCAGTCAGCGGGGCAATCCATGGCTGTCAGTCAACAGCAGTCCCCCTAATACCTGGGCCGTACTGAAAAGGACTTATCCCCTTCCTTGAGGGCAATCCTGGTTGAAAATCATCTGTCCAATATTTGTGGCACAATCACTGGCTGCTTTGACTCAGCTTCTTGCAGCCCTAGACCTAGGAACGGTCTCAGACTCGAGGGATATGTGGGCTTGGTTTCCAAGCACAAGCAAGCGCTGGCTGAGGGTGGGGGATAAACCCAACATATTCCCTCAAAATGATCTACCATGGCGTGTGGATCATTGTGAATGACTTGTCATGGGAGGTGTTTTCAAAGGATTTCCGTCCTTCCGATTTCGAGCCACTGCTGGTCCTCAGACAGGCCAGCACAGAGGTTCATCCCCCAACCCCAACCTTCTTCTTTGTTGTGGGCCTCCGTGCCTCCCCCCCCTCCCACTGGGGGAGCAATTTTTTTTCTGGCCGCCGTGTCCCCACAAGCTCACTGACAGGTGTGCCTTTCCGCACAGGCGGGAGGAGTTGCAATCATTTGGAGCTCGTCACCAACATCCACCCACATAGCGCAGTGATGAGACGATACCTGTGGATCAAAAGGCCACTGAATGTGTGGCGAGAAGAAATACGAGGCCAAATCAAACGGTCCTCGGAAATCCATCAAAAACGCACGTTTCGTCAGCATCGCAATCAACAGAGCAGCGGTCATGCACATGACCCGGTTCCCGATTCCTGAATCGAGACCAAATAGTGTGAAGGGGGCCTTGGGGGGAGATGGCAGGCTGGTTGGGGATAGGGGACTGATTGATGTGTATGCAAGCAGCAATAGTGATACACAGTGTCACGCATGACAATCAGAACAGAAATTGTCTCCTGACATTGTGCCCATGCTGCCTCCACAATAGCGGTTGTTGACGAGCCTGGCGGGAAGAGCTGACAGCTGCAGCTGCAACCTGTCGCCTTCATCAGGTGGTAGGTGTGGTGGGATTTTCGTTCCCTTAATGTGGGGTTCTGGAGTGAGGAAAAATGGGCAGGACAGCCTGCCAGCTATTCCAGCAAGGAAAAAACACCCCTTATGCCTGCGCTGTTTTCCTGACTTTCAGCATGCTTGCGCAAAGGGGGCGGGGGGGGGGGCTTCCATGCCCAAATGCTGTTTGGTTTCTGCCTCACCACAAAAAGTACATTTGTGTCCCTCTCTCACTCCCTCAACCCCTCCCTTCCTCCCCCTCTCTCTCTTTCTCTGTCTCTCTCTTCTGACAGTCAGACGCCACCCCCCCCTGCTTGAACAAGGCCGTGCTTGCGCATAACGTGTAGTACCAAAAGAATGTACATAGCTAAAACCTGCCCATACCTCACCCTCGCCAGAATTGGATTTTGAAAAGAGGACACAGTCCAAAGGAGCGTGATGCTAAATCTCATGCCCGTTCCACATGTACTTCACGTGAAAGAAATCACCCCCACGAGTAGAAGGACCAATAATTGTGGCGGGCACAATTTCACCTGTGGTCCAGATGTACGTCACAGCCATGCCAGCACAGCAACATCAGCCATGGCTGAAAATCACATCAAAACAAACAGCATTGGGTTGCAGCCGCAAGCAGAATTTTGGAATGAGCATGAGGAACTACCAGGAGCATGATCCAGCCCCCTTTTCCCTCAACAATCAGAGCACAAATGTGTCACGTTACATTTCTGACCACAAAAACCGCGGTCAGAAAAAACCAGGAAAACGACGGTCAGATGAGGTCGCCGTGCTTGGACAAGCCCATGATTGCGCAAAGGGGGGGGGGGGGGTAGAGCTCCGTGAGAGCGCCGCAATGGATCTCTAAGCGCTGCATGCAGTCCAGTCTACGCCCAGCGTAGGGCGGGTGCCCGCTCAACGCCTTTGCCTACCTCCCAAGCCTATGGGCTTCAGCCCTAACGTCTTGATGATCATCATTTCTTGGCAGGGGCATTCAAGGGACAGGAAGGCGCGAGCCGGTGGACGCATGGGGTCAGCAACTTCATGTCCGTGGGGGAGCAGTCCTTGGGGCCCATACTCAGAGACGAGGCTGGGGGGGGGGGGGCGGGGAGTCCTCAGGCAGTGGTGCACCTGCTGCCCTAAACCTCTTGGTCTCTCCAACAAGCAACCACCGACAATGAAGCCATTGCCCCCCGCATTGTCTCCGCCGTTCAATGTGATAGCCAAAATGTACTCCGAACAGGTTCACGTTCTCGGCCGCGAGCGATGGCTCATGCTGTCCGGTGCTTGCGCATCAGACGTGGGCGGGGGGGGGGCAGCGGCCAATATGTTGCATGCAAAAGGGTCTAGAAACGGGCATTCGGCAAAACCTAGTACGCGCTGTAGTAAAGCCTAGTAAAATGTAGTAAAACCTGGTAAACTGTAGTAAAACCTGGTAAAAAATTTTTTTTTAAAAAAATAAAACAAATATTTTTGATAGGTAAAAAAAACAAAAAATTTCCAAAAAAATTTTACCAGGTTACTAGGTAAACATAAATTTGGAGTTGAATTTGAACAAAACACACAAAGTTTAGGGGGGGGGGGGTCAACGGTAGGTTGTATTTTTGTTTAAGGGCATGGTGCCCCTTGGTCAATTCCAGGCCACTTGTGTAAGTGGCGCCCCACCCGGGCCAGACCGTGTATTGCAAGGTTAGCAGAAACAAAATCAGGCTCAAGAAAAGAGTCCCGACAGGGCCATGGCCAACACCAGCGCGATGGCATTGGGAACAAAAACCGTGCTTTTATATCATATATATATATATATATATATATATATATATATATATATATATATATATATATATATATATATATATATATATATATATATATATATATATATATATATATATATATATATATATATATATGGCATATACGATTTTGCGGTCCGAACTTGAATTTTGACACACATGGGGTCCCAACCCCCCCTAAAGGTACCCTCCCCCCCTATTTTGGACGTGTCGAACGCACTGAAAAAGGAATTTCGGGAATCCGGCACAGTGGGAGGGCTGTGCGAGGCCAAAAAGTGGGCCGATTTAGGCTTTTCAGTGTTGCAGGCACAAGCCACACTGCGCAAGTTATTGACACACATATGCCGCAGCGTACACACATATGCCCCATGTATGCACATATATGCCCATATATGCATACAAATGCCCCCATGTGTGCTCCTATGGGCCTCCCTATGCACACTACTGCCTGCATTAGGGCTTCCTTGGTCAGTTTGGCCCCCCGAGAGGCTTCCTCGCTCGTTGTGCTGGCTTGACATAACCGGAAGTTGCCAGGTCGAGGTAGCTTAGGGGCTGTGTGGGGTGGGTGGCACCTTATGTATGCACACATATGCCCCATGCATGCACATACATCCCTCCATGTGCACAGACACATGCCTCCCTATGTGCACAAGTGCCTTCATTAGGGCTTCCTTGCTCACTTTGGCCCCCCCGAGAGGCATCCTCGCTTGCTACGCTCGCTCGACACAACTGCAGGCTGCCAAGTTGATCGAGCGCAGCGAGCAAGGAAGCCTCCCGAGCGAGCAAAGTGACATAGAAAGCAATAATGTAGGCTGTGGTGCACACCTAGAGGCACCTAGGCCCACACATGGGGGCATATGTATGCATATATGGGCATACATGTGCATACATGGGGCATATGTGTGCACACATAGGGGAATGTGTGCTGGAAAGCAGCGCAATGCAGCTTGCAGCCTGCGACTGCAAATACCCTGAATCGGCCCACTTGTTGGCCTCGCACAGCCTTCCCACTGTCTCGGATTGGCAAAATTCCTTTTTCAGTGCGTTCGGCACGTCCAAAATAGGGGGGCGGGGGGGCTGTACGGGGGGTTGGGACCCCATGTGTGTCAAAATTCAAGTTCGGACCACAAAATCGTATATGCCATATATATGTGTATATATATATATATATATATATATATATATATATATATATATATATATATATATGTGTGTGTGTATATATATATCCTCTAATCTACACCCCTCTCCCATGCCGACGTTGCTATTCGTCTTAGATGCCTCACAAGGAAAGTAGGGGTGTTACTCATGTGTGTGTTGTGGATAAGCGGAGAGGCGGACCCAATCTGCCACCTTTGTCGGGCACCTCCGAACGGTTGGCTATGCGGCCCAGGTGTGATCCAACGGTTCGCACCGCCCCTCACCCCAATGCGGGGGAGGGTAGCATCGGCTTGGGTATTCGCAGCCGCACTGCGAACCTCAGGGGGGTGGGCTCCTGAGGCGGGCAAGGGGTTAGATTTACAACAGACACACATATATAGGGGGGGGGTTGAAAGGTTAGTGCGGACGTGTGGCCATTGAAACTCGGGTCGGTGGCTTTGGACCCCACCGCCATCAAGGTACATCACACCTCCCCGCTTACACCCCATTTGCACAACCCTTCTTCCCCCTCAAACAAAAGATGATTTGGTCCCTTGGGACACTTTCTAAGCAGTTGCCAATAAAAATGGTTGCAGGCAAATGGGGCACTGCGGACGTGTGGCCATAGCAACTCGGGGCGGTGGCTTCGGACCACACCGCCATAAAGGTACATCACCCCTCCCTGCTTACACAGCATTTGCACAACCCTTCTTCTCCCTCAAACAAAAGATGATTTGGTTCCTTGGGACACTTTGTAAGCAGTTGCCAATAAAAATGGTTGTAGGCAAATGGGCTAGTGCGGACGTGTGGCCATAGCGACTCGGAGCGGTGGCTTTGGAACACACCGCCATGAAGGTACATCACCCCTCCCTGCTCACACCCCATTTGCACAGCCCTTCTTCCCCCCCAAACAAAAGATGACTTGGTTCCTTGGGACACTACCTAAGCAGTTGCCAAAAAAATGGTTGCAGGCAAATGGGGGGGCTCAGCATGGTACTCTTAGGAAACAAAAGTAGTGTATGGCACGTGGTTTTAGAGGGTGGGCGGAGCCTTAGAGGGGTATGCTGATGAGGCGGGCAAGGGGTTAGTATAGACACACATAACGAGGTGGGGCGTTTCAAGGCAAGTGCGGACGTATGGACGTATCTTCAAGAAATTCCTGTCTTCCCCATTTCTCGATCCATGTCGTGCATCCCTCCATCGAGGAGGAAAATTTCAACACTTGTTGGGATTTGGTTGTGGCAGCAAGGTGGCTTGTGGCATCCAAGGTGCATTGGGACAGTCAATGATTTTGCAGCTTTGGTGAGATATTTCGCAAGGTACAACTCCCACCCCAAAGATGTGATCCGCTGCACATTGTTGTGGCATTGCAAACGTACTAGAAGACGACGATTGTGAGGTACCACACAAGCATCTTCTTGTTCCTGTCGGCGGTACAATAGGCGTACACCCTTAGTGTCCAACTCCTCCATATGTTGGGGAACCGTAAACGGATACCCTGATTTGCACTCGGTAGATACGCGCCCTTGGCCAATGTTGAAACACTTGTCTGGGTAACACTGGTGCACCATATTGCACTCCTTGTATAAACTCCGTAGATATGAAGTGAATTCCGGATCATAGCCATCACTTTCGCGGGGCATTGTAGCACAGATGACATCATCCGGGATTGAATCTGGTTGGCACCAAACAACATCATGCAGGTGCACTCGGCCGCGCTCTTGATATTCAAAGCGGAACCAATAATCGCGAACCGTTCCAAATGGACCTCTCTTGCCAATCGCTAAGAACTCACGCTTGAAGATCTCGACCCGCTTATGAAATGCAACGCATGCCTCCATATCGTACCCGTCTTGAATTGGCTTGGTGGGCCTTGTGCCCTCCGGATATTGTCCAGGCCACACCGCACCTGCGCGACATCCCTTTTGAACTGCAGCTTGCAAATCAGCCCAATTGTCATTCATTGTCCAAGTAATGAATAGGTCTGCTTTTCCAAGCTCGAGGCTCATTGCAGTGAGGTCAAGATGCCGTGAGGCCCAATAGGATCGTGTCCCAACTAGCTTGGATGGGACATAAGTTCCATATCGATAGTATGGGTTGAGTTCCGCGGTACCTTGATCAACCCCTTCGCTTGCCAAATTCCGATTCATGGAATCAACACCATCGTGGTATGAAGCACGGGCCTTCTTATGTTCGTGTGCGGGGCGTGCTGATGATTGGCTTGGTTGGCTTGGGGACTGTGTGGATGATTCGGCACCTGGACAGGGAGTTGATTGGCTCGGCTGACTAGGTGATTGAGTGGATTGCGAAGAAGACTGTGCGTGATGTGATGAGTGTCGCTTTGGAGGGGGCTTGGGTCCTGCGGAGCTTTTAGCAGCACGCAGATGTTCCGCAGTGATATCCTCTGCGCGATCACCACGTTGCGCTTTGAAATTTTGCTGGTTCCAAATAAGTTGATTCTTAATCTCTTTACTCACTTGGAAGAAGGACCACCATTGGTCACGGCGCCAGCGCTCATCAAATGCAAGATACCGGCTACGGTAATACGCCGCACATCCAATGCCACACCCAACCTTGTATCCACCAACTCCACCAGGATACAAATCCGGCCAAACGCACGGTTCCAATTTGGGATCGTTGAAATGCAAATACGTGTCGTTCGCCAATGATTGTGCTGCAGCGGTAACGGTCCCCCCTGCACGTTGAAATGGTGCTTGATGCATGAATCCCACTCTGTCTTGGTGAGGGGCAAAATCGGGAATGATGTTCTGCGGTGCATCACACTCCACTGCCCAAGCCACATACTCGTCTTGTAGATGGTACTCCAGGCGTTTCCCGTACTTATCCTCAAAAAAACGTTGTGTCAACGTCCCCATTGTAGAAGCTGCATTCTGTAGGTAGCGGTACAATGTTTCATAATGCGCCAAAAACCGGGAATAAAAGGGGTGAATTTTCTTTAGCAACAGCAATGCTTGGTTCATTTGCCGCGTGTTTTGGGCACTATCCTTCGGCTTTTGATAATCGCGCAACACATCTTCTTTCATGGTCATAAACCCATATAGTGCATTATAATGCTGGCTAGGCTTGCGGCCCACACCAACGGTCCCAATAGCATGGTGCCACTGTCGATGACGCAGATCCACGTGCTTAAGGGTATTTGAATACAAAGCACCCAACGCAATTTGCCGTTTTTGATATTCGGTGAGATTCGCAAGTTTGGTTGGCACCCTGTAATGTGTCGTGCCATCTAATTCATACCCATAATTTATAGGATCCTACTTGGCTCGATACTTGCTGCAAACGAGGCATGCATACATACGATGTGGCGAATGCCACACCGGCGTATCATACACTTTGAAGGCGCCAATACTCGTGGGATGCAACCGAGGCGGAACGCGAAAAGGTGGTCCTTTGTATTGTACATAGTTGGCAAACAAGTCATTTCGGAACTCGAAGATCGCACTAGTAATCACATCTGTGGGTGGCACCCCAAAGAGGTTGGTGGTACGGACTGCACTATCATCTCGGGAAACAAGAAACTTGTGCGCACCAACCGGGCCCCAAAGTAGTTGACCACATCGATGGCAAAGGGCATCGAACAGTTGCGAGTACAAAACATCCAAACCATCAAGCCAATACTCTCGGACAGATTTCAAAGAAATGTGAGATGGCGGCTTGTGTTTCCGGCTGAAAAGCTCTTTCTTAGCGGCACCAACGACCCCCCGCGATCGAGGATGTGAAGCTTTGGCATGTTGCATCTCCGGTGTATTGGCGTGTCCACCGACAATGCCCTTGTCGCGTTGCGACTCTGGCGTGTTCCGTGTACCCTTGGCGGCTTGCGCTTGCGGCGTGTTCCTTGTACCTCCAATAGAACCCTTGGCAGCTTGTGCCGCAGAGGTGTTCCTTGCACCCTTGGCAGCTTGTGCCGCACAGGTGTTCCTTGCACCCTTGGCAGCTTGTGCCGCAGAGGTGTTCGTTGTACCTCCAGTAGAACCCTTGGCAACTTGTGCCGCAGAGGTGTTCCTTGCACCCTTGGCAGCTTGTGCCGCAGAGGTGTTCGTTGTACCTCCAGTAGAACCCTTGGCAGCTTGTGCCGCAGAGGTGTCCCTTGCACCCTTGGCAGCTTGTGCCGCAGAGGTGTTCGTTGTACCTCCACTAGAACCCTTGGCAGCTTGTGCCGCAGAGGTGTTCCTTGCACCCTTGGCAGCTTGTGGACAGGGGTGTTCCTTGCACCCTTGGCAGCTTGTGCTTGTGAGGTGTTCCTTGCACCCTTGGCGGCTTGCGCTTGTGCCGTGTTAAGACTTGCCATGGATGATGGCTGCAGTCCACGCTTCGCTCGCTTGTTCAACCGCTTCATGAGAGTGTGCCGCATACTAGCATGGCGACGGCGAATGGTAAGTGGCGCAATTTGGGGGTGCTGCACAATGAAGTCCCCAACATCGAAGTCTACGTCGGCTTCCAAACATTGTTGCAACTCTTGTTCCCAGCGATTGGACATGGAGAGTATGAACGTAACTCGGTTAAGAGTACACGTATATTCCAAATCCAACCGCGAAGAACAGAGCACACAATGAAATAAAAGGGTCCTGTAGCAGAAGAAGTAGAGGGAAATGCAAATGTATTGGTACAATGCACATCTCACAACGCAGCACCACAGTACCCATGTTCCATGTCCCATTTCCCACTATCCCATGCCATGATGCCACAATCATGACCTACATGGTGTCACATTCATTACCTATTATGCTCGCCATGGACCCATGTCCCTTGTCCCAAAATCCCATGATCCACCAATCATTACCTACATGATGCCCATTACCTATTATGCTCGCCATGGTCCCATGTCCCTTGTGCCAAAATCCCATGATCCACCCATCATTACCTACATGATGCCACAATCATTACTTACTATGGTCCCCTGTCCCGGTTTCTAAACATTATTGCAACCCTTATTACCAGCAATTGGTTTCGTCATGGAGGGTATGAACGTAACTCGATTAAGAGGACACGTATACTCCAAATCCAACCGCGCAGAACAGAGCACACAATGAAAGAGAGGGGTCCCGCAGCAGAAGAGGTAGAGGGAAAAAGTAACTAGGCTCTAGGATAGCCACCATACCATACCATCAGCACGCAACAAACGACTTTTGTATAGCGCCTCGTCTTGCGGAATCTGGCGCTCACAGCATGGATGGTTTGATCACCCCGGATTTTTTGATGAAAGAACCTAGGGCACAAGTTCAACACGCAACAAACGATTTTTGTATAGCGCCTCGTCTTGCGGAATCTAGCGCTCACAGGATGGAGGATTTGATCACCCTGAACTTTTCGATGAAAGAACCTAGTGCACAAATTCAGCACGCAACAAACGACTTTTATATTTTTGGTCACAAAATGGCCCATTTTCAAGGCATTTTGGGATTTTCCATGAGCCAAAACCCGTCACCATGGGCTCAAAATGGGCTAAAACCACTTGTTTGAGCATCCCGAATGGTCCTGGATCACTTTTGGAAAAACGCGTTTTTGACCCATTTTTGACCCATTGTTGGTCCCAAAACGGCCCATTTTCAAGGCATTGTGGGATTTTCCATGGCCCAAAACGCGCCACCACGGGCTCAAAACGGCCTAAAAACACTTGTTTGAGCATCCCAAGTGGTCTAGGAACAACTTTGGAAAAAGTGATTTTTTCGCCCCGGGGACCCTGGTGGACCCACCGTTGGCCCCCACTGTGCGTGGGCTGGCCGGCCCTCCGGCCGCACCAAATGACCACTAGTACGGGGGTCTAGGCGTCTCGTTGGGCGAGTCTGAGGCTTGGAAACCATAAAAAGTGGGGGGTTGCGGGTGGACTAGGTGCCCTCGGAATTCGTTTTTGAGCCACGTAGCCCAAGATACGGCCCGTTCTTGGTTTCGGGGTGCTGGTGCACATTGCGCAGATTTTGGGGCTTTTTGGCGCCTTTTTGGGCCATTTCTCGGAATTATCGTGGAGTTAGAGGGCACCAAAGGTCCCTTGGTCACGAGAAAGGCAAGTCGCACGTGGAGTGTAGCAGCCGTGTGCCTTCATTTGGCTGTTTTGAACCCTTACTAGGGCTGTTTTGGGCGAAAAATGGCTGCTTTTGGCCCAAAACTGCGCAGATTTGGGAGGGCACCTCCCGACTTGGCGCCCCTGCCCCGGGCCGCCACCGGTGAGTTTTTGGCTCAAAACTTGAATTTGGCAAGGGGCCAAGTGGGGAGGTGCCCTCCCAAATCTGCGGAGTTTTGGGCCAAAAACAGCCATTTTTCGCCCAGAACGGCCCTAGCAAGGGTTCAAAACAGCCAAACGAAGGCAAACGGCTGCTACACTGCACGTGCGGGTTGACTTTCTCGTGACCAAGGGACCTTTGGTGCCCTCTAACTCCACGATATGTCCGAGAAACGGCCCAAAAAGGCGCCAAAAAGCCCCAAAACTTGCGCAATGTGCACCAGCACCCCGAAACCATGAACGGGCCGTATCTTGGGCTACGTGGCTCAAAAACGAATTCCGAGGGCACCTAGTCCACCCGCAAACCCCCACTTTTTATGGTTTCCAAGCCTCAGACTCGCCCAATAAGACGCCTAGACCCCCGTACCAGTGGTCACTTGGTGCAGCCGGAGGGCCGGCCAGCCCACGCATAGTGGGGGCCAACGGTGGGTCCACAAGGGTCCCGAGGGCGAAAAAAACGATTTTTTCCAAAGGTGTTCCTAGACCACTTGGGATGCTCAAACAAGTGTTTTTAGGCCGTTTTGAGCCCGTGGTGGCGCGTTTTGGGCCATGGAAAATCCCAAAATGCCTTGAAAATGGGCCGTTTTGGGACCAACAATGGGTCAAAAATGGGTCAAAAACGCGTTTTTCCAAAAATGATCCTAGACCATTTGGGATGCTCAAACAAGTGTTTTTGGCCCGTTTTGAGCCCGTTTTGACCGAGTTTAGCCCCTTCCACCACATGTGTGCACCACTTTGTGCCCTTCGCACGTACCTTAGAGCCGGGTGGTGGAGCCACCTAGAGTTGGGAGAGGGGTGTAGATTGGAGGATATATATATATATATATATATATATATATATATATATATATATATATATATATATATATATATATATATATATATATATATATATATATATATATATATATATATATATATATATATATATATATATATCCTCCAATCTACACCCCTCTCCCAACTCTACGTGGCTCCACCACACGGCTCTAAAGTACGTGCGAAGGGCACAAAGTGGTGCATACATGTGGTGGAAGGGGCTAAACTCGGTCAAAACGGGCTCAAAACGGGCTAAAAACACTTGTTTGAGCATCCCAAATGGTCCGGGATCACTTTTGGAAAATGCGTTTTTGACCCATTTTTGACCCATTTTTGGTCCCAAAATGGCCCATTTTCAAGGCATTTTGGGAGTTTCCAGGAGCCAAAACCCGTCCCCACGGGCTCGAAATGGGCTAAAACCACTTGTTTGAGCATCATAAATGGTCCGGGATCATTTTTGGAAAAACGCGTTTTTGACCCATTTTTGACCCATTGTTGGTCCCAAAACGGCCCATTTTCAAGGCATTTTGGGAATTTCCATGGCCCAAAACGCGCCACCACGGGCTCAAAATGGCCTAAAAACACTTGTTTGAGCATCACAAGTGGTCTAGGAACAACTTTGGAAAAAATCATTTTTTTCGCCCTGGGGACCCTGGTGGACCCACCGTTGGCGGCCACTGTGCGTGGGATGGCGGGCCCTCCGGCCGCACCAAGTGACCACTGGTACGGGGGTCTACGTGTCTCGTTGGGCGATTCTGAGGCTTGGAAACCATAAAAAGTGGGGGGTTGCGGGTGGACTAGGTGCCCTCGGAATTCAGATTTGAGCCACGTAGCCCAAGATACGGCCCGTTCTTGGTTTCGGGGTGCTGGTGCACATTGCGCAGTTTTTGGGACTTTTTGGCGCCTTTTTGGGCCGTTTCTCGGACATATCGTGGAGTTAGAGGGCACCAAAGGTCCCTTGGTCGCGAGAAAGTCAAGCCGCACGAGGAGTGTAGCATCCGTTTGCCTTCGTTTGGCTGTTTTGAACCCTTACTAGGGCCGTTTTGGGCGAAAAATGGCTGTTTTTGGCCCAAAACTGCGCAGATTTGGGAGGGCACCTCCCGACTTGGCGCCCACGCCCCGGGCCGCCACCGGTGAGTTTTGGGCTCAAAACTTGGATTTGGCAAGGCCACCTAGGCTCCAAGATGGCAACATGGGGAAAAGATCCGAAGCGTTGGGACGGAGCAATGGCCAAAACGGCACGGAGACGTGTTGTTGTTGCTTGTTGCTTGTTGCTTGTTGTTGCTTGTTGTTAGCTAAATTTAAGGGGAGAGGGGTGTAGTAAAATTTATATATATATATATATATATATATATATATATATATATATATATATATATATATATATATATATATATATATATCCATGGGCCAAAACGCCCGATCTTGGGCTCAAAACGGGCTAAAAACACTTTTCCAAGCCTCCCAAATGGCCCATGATCACTTTCAGAAAATTGCGTTTTTCACCCAGTTTTGAGCCATTTTTGGTGTTGAACCAGCCCCTTTTCAAGGCATTTTGGGATTTTCCGTGGGCCAAAACGCGGCAGCACGGGCTCAAAATGGGTCCAAACCACTTGTTTGAGCATCCCGAATGGTCCTGGATCACTTTTGGAAAAACGCGTTTTTCACCCATTTTTGACGCATATTTGGGTCCAAAACGGCCCATTTTCAAGGCATTTTGGGATTTTCCATGGCCCAAAACGCGTCACCACGGGCTCAAAACGGCCTAAAAACACATGTTTGAGCATCCCAAGTGGTCTAGGAACAACTTTGGAAAAAATGATTTTTTTCGCCCCGGGGACCCTGGTGGACCCACCGTTGGCCCCCGCCATGCGCGGGCCGGGCTGCCCACCGGCTGCACCAAGTGACCACTGCTTCGACATTCTGCGTGTCTCGTTGGGCGATTGTGAGGCTTGGAAACCACAAAAAGTGGGGGATTGCGGGTGGACTAGGTGCCCTCGGAATCGGATTTTGAGCCACAGAGCCCAAGATACGGCCCCTGCTTGGTTTCGGGGGGTTGGTGCACATTGCGCAGATTTTGGGGCTTTTTGGCGCATTTTTGGGCCGTTTCTCGGACATATCATGGAGTTGAAGGGCACTAGAGAGCTCTTTGACACGGTGAAGTCAAGCCGCACGTGCAGTGTACTCACCGTATCCCTTCGTTTGGGCGTTTCGCCCGGGTTTTGGGGCTGTTTTGGGCGAAAAAGGGCTCTTTTTGGCCCAAAACTGCGCAGATTTGGGAGGGCACCTCCCGACTTGGCGCCCCCGCCCCGGGCCGCCGGCGGTGAGTTTTTGGCTCAAAACTTGGATTTGGCAAGGCCACCACCTAGGCTCTGGGATGGCTAGAGTAGAGTAGAGCCCGGAGCGATGAGGCGGAGCAATGGCCAAAACGGTGAGGAGAAGTGCTTGTTGCTTGCTTGTTGCGCCAATGTGCACCAACACCCCGAAACCAAGAACGGGCCGTATCTTGGGCTACGTGGCTCAAAACCCGCTTCCGATGGCACCTAGTCCACCCGCAAACCCCCACTTTTTGTGGTTTCCACCCCCCAGAATCGCCCAAACGGATGCCTAAACACCCGTACCAGTGATAACTTGGTATAGCCGGAGGGCAGCCCGGCCCGCGCACGCCGGGGGCCACTGGTGGGTCCACCAGGGTCCCCGAGGCGAAAAAAAGACATTTTTCCCAAAGTTGTGCCCAGACAACTTGGGGTGCTCAAACAAGTGTTTTTGGCCTGTTTTGAGCTCGTGGTGACGTGTTTTGGGCCACGGAAAATCCCAAAATGCCTTGAAAAGGGGCTGTTTTGGTACCAAAAATGGGTGAAAAAAGGGTCAAAAACACACTTTTCCAAAAGTGATCCTAGACCACTTGGCATGCTCAAACAAGTGTTTTTGCCCCGTTTTGAGCCCGTGGTGGCACGATTTGGCCCATGGAAAATCCCAAAATGCCTTGAAAAGGGGCCGGCTCAAGACCAATAATGGGTCAAAACTGGGTGAAAAACGCATTTTTCTGAAAGTGATCCTGGGCCATTTGGGAGGCTCACACAAGGGTTTTTAGCCTGTTTTGAGCCCGGGATCGCGCTTTTTTGCTCATTGAGAATCTCAAAATGCCTTGAAAATGCGCCATTGTGGCGCAAAAAAAAGTAAATTTGGAGTCCCTTTTGGTACAAGAGGGACGAGTAATCCTTGCTGTGCTTTGCCGTTTGTGTGCTTTGTTCTTTCGTGCCCTTTGCTCTTACCGATTGGACTTGGAGTACAGGTGTACTGTTAACGGAGTTACCTTCACATTCACGCCATGTCTAATCATGGGAGCAAGACTTGCAACAATAGTGTGGAGTGTTTGGTACAAGAGGGACATCATTCATGGCAAACCACGTTGTGCGCGCATCCGCCATCGGGAACGCGCGTAGCGTTCCGGAGAGGGGTGTAAATTAGAGGATATATATATATATATATATATATATATATATATATATATATATATATATAATGTATATATATATATATATATATAATACATATATATATATATATATATATCTATATATATATATATATATATATCTATATGTATATCTATATCTATATATATATATATATATATATATATATATATTGTATATATATATATATATATATATATATATATATATATATATATATATATATATATATATATATATATATATATATATATATATATATATATATATATATATATATATATATCCTCCAATCTACACCCCTCTCCCAACTCTAGGTGGCTCCACCACACGGCTCTAAGGTACGTGCGAAGGGCACAAAGTGGTGCATACATGTGGTGGAAGGGGTTCAACTCGGTCAAAACGGGCTCAAAACGGGCTAAAAACACTTGTTTGAGCATCCCAAATGGTCCGGGATCACTTTTGGGAAAACGCGTTTTTGACCCATTTTTGACCCATTGTTGGTCCCAAAACGGCCCATTTTCAAGGCATTTTGGGATTTTCCATGGCCCAAAACGCGCCACCATGGGCTCCAAACGGCCGAAAAACACTTGTTTGAGCATCCCAAGTGGTCTAGGAACAACTTTGGAAAAAATGATTTTTTTCGCCCCGGGGACCCTGGTGGACCCACCGTTGGCCCCCACTGTGCGTGGGCTAGCCGGCCCTCCGGCTCCACCAAGTGACCACAGGTACGGGGGTCTGAGTGGCTCGTTGGGCGATTGTGAGGCTTGGAAACCATAAAAAGTGGGGGGTTGCGGGTGGACTAGGTGCCCTCGGAATTCGTTTTTGAGCCACGTAGCCCAAGATACGGCCCGTTCTTGGTTTCGGGGTGCTGGTGCACATTGCGCAGATTTTGGGGCTTTTTGGCGCGTTTTTGGGCCGTTTCTCGGAAATATCGTGGAGTTAGAGGGCACCAAAGGTCCCTTGGTCACGGGAAAGGCAAGCCGCACGTGAAGTGTAGCATCCGTTTGCCTTCGTTTGGCTGTTTTGAGCCCTTACTAGGGCCGTTTTGGGCGAAAAATGGCTGCTTTTGGCCCAAAACTGCGCAGATTTGGGAGGGCACCTCCCGACTTGGCGCACCCGCCCCGGGCCGCCACCGGTGAGTTTTTGGCTCAAAACGTGGATTTGGCAAGGCCACCACCTAGGCTCTAGGATGGCTAAAGTAGAGTCAAGCCCGAGGCGATGGGAAGGTGCAGTGGCCAAAACGGAATGGTGACGTGTTGTTGTTGTTGTTGTTGTTGTTGTTAGCTAAATTTAAGGGGAGAGGGGTGTAGTAATATATATATATATATATACATATATATATATATATATATATATATATATATATATATATATATATATATATATATATATATATATATATATATATATATATATATATATATATATATATATATATATATATATATATATATATATATATATATATATATATATATATATATATATATATATATATATATATATATATATATATATATATATATATATATATATATATATATATATATATATATATATATATATATATATATATATATATATATATATATATATATATATATGCTCTAATCTACACCCCTCTCCCATACTCTACGCGGCTCCACTCTAAGGTACGGGCCAAGGGTACAACTTGTTGCATACCCGTAGCGGAAGGGACTAAACTCGATCAAAACGGGCTCAAAATGGGCTGAAAACACTTGTTTGTGCACCCCCAATGGTCCAAGATCACTTTTGGAAAAACGCATTTTTGACCAATTTCACCCATTTTTGCTCCCAAAACGGCCCCTTTTCAAAGAATATTGGGATTTCCATGGGCCAAAACCCGTCCAAATGGGCTCAAAATGGGCTAAAAACACTTGTCCGAGCATCCCAAATGGTCCAGGATCACTTTTGGAAAAATGCGTTTTTGACCCATTTTTGACCCACTTTTGTTCCCAAAATGACCCATTTTCAAGGCATTTTGGGATTTTCCATGGGCCAAAACACGTCACCACGGGCTCAAAATGGGCTAAAAACACTTGTTTGAGCATCCCCAATGGTCTAGGATCACTTTTGGAAAAACACGTTTTTGACCCATTTTTGACCCATTTTTGGTCTTGAAATGGCCCATTTTCAAGGCATGTTGGGATTTTCCATGGCCCAAAACGCGTCACCACGGGCTCAAAATGGGCTAAAAACGCTTGTTTGAGCATCCCAAGTGGTCTAGGAACAACTTTGGAAAAAATGATTTTTTTTGCCCCGGGGACCCTGGTGGACTCATTGTTGGCCCCCCGCCGTGCGTTGGCCGGGCTGCCCTCCGGCTGCACCAAGTGACCACCGGTACGGGGGTCTAGGCGTCCGTTTGGGCGATTCTGCGGCTTGGAAACCACAAAAAGTGGGGGGTTGCGGGTGGACTAGGTGCCCTCCGAATCGGATTTGGAGCCACGTAGCCCAAGATACGGCCCGTGCTTGGTTTCGGGGGGTTAGTGCACATTGCGCAGATTTTGGGGCTGTTTGGCGCCTTTTTGGGCCGTTTCTCGGACATATCGTGGAGTTGAAAGGCACTAGAAGGCTCTTTGACACGGTGAAGTCAAGCCGCACATGAAGTGTAACCACCGTTTCCCTTCATTTGGGCGTTTTGCCCGGGTTTTGGGGCTATTTTTGGCGAAAAAGGGCTGTTTTTGGCCCAAAACTGCGCAGATTTGGGAGGGCACCTCCCGACTTGGCGCCCACGCCCCGGGCCGCCACCGGTGATTTTTTGGCTCAAAACTTGGATTTGGCAAGGGCACCACCTAGGCTCTAGGATGGCTAGAGTAGAGTAGAGCCCGGAGCGATGCGGCGGAGCAATGGCCAAAACGGAAAGGAGAAGTGCTTGTTGTTGCTTGTTGCTTGTTGCTTGCTTGCTTGTTAGCTAAATTTAAGGGGAGAGGGGTGTAGTAATATATATATATATATATATATATATATATATATATATATATATATATATATATATATATATATATATATATATATATATATATATATATATATATATATATATATATATAATACACTGGTGGCTGTGGGGACCCTGGTGGCTGTGGGCCGGCGCGGGGGGGACCGGGCGGGCCCCTGGGCTGCGGCTGGTGAGGGGGGGGCGTGGAAGCGCCGGGCGGGCTCGGGGGCGAACCCCGAGGGGCCCCCGGGGGCTGGGCGAGGGCTCCCGAGGGCGGCCGTTCCTTGAGGGGGGGGGGGGGGTTGCTCCCTGCCCGGGGGACGACGGGGGCCCCTCTTGAGCGAGGGGGGGGGGAGGGCGTGTATCGCCCGGTGTAGGGCCATGTGGATTCATGGCCGCGCGGCATGGGACTATATCCCCAACCCTCCGCGCCGGAGTCCCTTTTTTGGGGGGGCTGTGGGGGGGGGGGGGGGCTGGCGGTTGTTGTGTGCACCCTCCCATGCGGGGGGGGGGGGGGTCGCCGGTGGGAGCTCCGTCCGGCGTGGCCGTTAAAACCCGGTGGCGTCCCCTGGGCTCGTGGGCCCCTTCGAGGAAGAACCTCGGATTCGCCGGGGGGGACTCCGCTAATATATATATTATATATATATATATATATATATATATATATATATATATATATATATATATATCACCCCTCTCCCCTTAAATCTAGCTAACAAGCAACAAGCAAGCAAGCAACAAGCAACAAGCACTTCTCCTCACCGTTTTGGCCATTGCTCCGCCTCATCGCTCCGGGCTCTACTCTACTCTAGCCATCTTGGAGCCTAGGTGGTGCCCTTGCCAAATCCAAGTTTATAGCCAAAAACTCAGCGGTGGCGGCCCGGGGCGGGGGTGCCAAGTCGGGAGGTGCCCTCCCAAATCTGCGCAGTTTTGGGCCAAAAACAGCCATTTTTCGCCCAAAACAGCCCCAAAACCCGGGCGAAACGCCCAAACGAAGGGAAACGGTGACTACACTCCACGTGCGGCTTAATATCACCGTGTCAAAGAGCTCTCTAGTGCCCTTCAATTCCACGATATGTCCGAGAAACGGCCCAAAAAGGCGCCAAAAAGCCCCAAAATCTGCGCCATGTGCACCAACAGCCCGAAACCAAGAACACGCCGTATCTTGGGCTACGTGGCTCAAATCCGAATTCCGAGGGCACCTAGTCCACCCACAAACCCCCAATTTTTGTGGTTTCCAAGCCGCAGAATCGCCCAACAAGCCACCTAGACCCCCCTACCTGTGGTCACTTGGTGGGGCCAGAGGGCAGCCCAGCCTGCAGACGGCGGGGGCCAACGGTGGGTGCACCAGGGTCCGCGGGGCGAAGAAAATCGTTTTTCCCAAAGTTGTTCCTAGACCACTTGGGATGCTCAAACAAGTGTTTTTAGGCCGTTTTGAGCCCGTGGTGGCGCATTTTGGGCCATGGAAAATCCCAAAATGCCTTGAAAATGGGCCGTTTTGGGACCAAAAATGCGTCAAAAATGGGTCAAAAACGCGTTTTCCCAAAAGTGATCCTGGACCATATGGGATGCTCAAACAAGTGTTTTTAGCCCATTTTGAGCCCGTGCTGACACGTTTTGGCCCACGGAAAATCCCCAAATTCCTTGAAAAGAGGCTGGTTCAACACCAAAAATGGGTCAAAACTGGGTGAAAAACGCAATTTTCTGAAAGTGATCATGGGCCATTTGGGAGGCTCAGAAAAGAGTTTTTAGCCTGTTTTGAGCCCAAGATCGGGCGTTGTGGCCCATGGAGAATCGCAAAATGCCTTGAAAATGGGCCACTATGGGACAAAAACAAGTGAAATTTTGTGTCCCTTTTGGTACCGAGGGATGAGTCATCCTTGCTGTGTTTTGCCGTTTGTGTGCTTCGTTCATTGTGCCCTTTGCTCTTAGTGATTGGACTTGGAGTACAGGTGTACTCTTAACAGAGTTACCTTCACATTCACGCCATGTCTAATCATGGGAGCAGGACTTGCAAAAATAGTGTGGAGTGTTTGGTACAAGAGGGACGAGTAGTTTTTTGTCTTTTTTTGCCGTTTGTGTGCGTTATTCTTCCGTGCCCTTTGCTCTTAGTGAGTGGACTTGGAGTACAGGTGTACTCTTAACGGAGTTACCTTCACATTCACGCCATGTATAAGAGGGACGAGTAGTTCCTTGTCGTGTTTTGCCGTTTGTGTGCTTTGTTCTTTCGTGCCTTTTGCTCTTAGTGATTGGACTTGGAGTACAGGTGTACTCTTAACGGAGTTACCTTCACATTCACGCCATGTCTAATCATGGGAGCAAGAGTTGGTACAAGAGGGACGAGTAGTTCTTTGCCGTGTTTTGCCGTTTGTGTGCTTTGTTCTTCTCTGCCCGTTGCTCTTAGTGTTTGGACTTGGAGTACAGGTGTACTCTTAACGGAGTTACCTTCACATTCACGCCATGTCTAATCAAGAGGCAAGAGTTGCAACAATAGGCTGGAGTGTTTGGTACAAGAGGGACGAGTAGTTCCCTGCTGTGTTTTGCCGTTTGTGTGCTTTGTTGTTCCACGGGTACCAGAAGGTGAGGTTCCGTTTGGGCTGGGGTACTAGTGGGTAGGAATGGGGCTCATTCTTTGGGAGGATAAGTAAGGCCCACCAACGCAAAACAAGATACTGCCATCCGGTTGGGTTTGAGGCTGTACAAGTATAGGCGTCACCAACATTATCAATGATGCTTCTACCCCCCAAGTAGTCACTTTGTTTTTTCCCAACTAATGTTTTTTCTTGCTCTCGGCAGTTGGATTTGGAGTATAGGTGTACTCTTAACGGAGTTACCTTTTATTTCGCACCATGTCAAATCGCTGGGAGCACGAGTTGCAACAATGCTTGGACACGGACATTGACTTCCCGGTGGCCGAGTTCATCAAGCTGCATAGCGAAGTCCCCCTGCGTACCATCCGTCGGCGACATGCGCAGTTGCGCGCCACGCTGATGAAGCGATTGCAAAAGCGCGCCGCACTTGGTATCCAAGCATCGACGGTGGCAAGTTTGAACACTCTTGAGTCCCAAGCAGCCAAGGGGTCTTGTGGAGGCAAGAGGAACACCGCGGAGTCCCAAGCCGACAAGGGCAAAAACAACACCGCGGAGTCGCAAGCGGCCAAGGGTTCGTCAGGAGGCAAGAAAAACACCGCGGAGTCCCAAGCCATCAAGGGCAAAAAGAACACCGCGGAGTCCCAAGCGGCAAAGGGTTCAGCTGGAGGCAAGAAGAACACTGCGCAGTCGCAAGCGGCCAAGGGGTCTTGTGGAGGCAAGAAGAACACCTCGGAGTCCCAAGCCCACAAGGGTTCGTCAGGAGGCAAGAAAAACACCGCGGAGTCCCAAGCCATCAAGGGCAAAAAGAACACCGCGGAGTCCCAAGCGGCCAAGGGTTCCTTCGGAGGCATAAACAACACGCCAGAATCGCAACGGAATAAGGGCATCGTTGGTGCACACGGCAATACGCCAGAGAAGCAGCACATCAAGGCATCGGGGCGTCGTTCTTCTGGGGTCGTTCGTACAGTGTCTCGGGAGTTGTTCCGTGTTAATGCATCATCGCCGTCCAACATTTCTTTGAAGTCAGTTCGAGAGTATTGGCTTGATGGTTTGGACACTTTGTACTCACCACTTTTTGATGCACTTTGCTATCGGTGTGGTCAACTCCTTTGGGGCCCAATAGGTGGGGGACACAAGTTTACGGTTCCACGCAATACTGACGAGATACGTACACAGACTTTGTTTGGCGTGCCACCCACCGATTTGGTTACAAGTGGGATATTTGCATTCCGCAACGAGATGTTCGCCAATTACTTGAAGTACAAAAATGCACCGTTTCCAGTTCCCCCGCGATCTCCTGCACGTAGCACAAGTCGCTTTGTGGTGTATGACACTCCTGTTTGGCACTCCGCTACACGTATGTATGCTTGCCACGTTTGTAGCAAGTATTCCGCGAAGTATGACCCCATCAACTATGGCTACACTTTGGATGGGGACATCCATTACAATATCCCCTCAAAAATTGCGGACCTCACCGAGTACCAGAAGCGACAAATTGCACTTGGGGCCCTCTACTCAAATACGCTGAAGCACGTGGATCTTCGTCACAAGCAATGGCACCATGCAATTGGTACCGTTGGTGTCGGCCGCACGCCAAGCCAACACTACAATGCACTTTATGGTTTCATGACAATGAAAGAGGATATTTTGCGCGATTACCAAAAGCCCAAGGACAGCGAGCAAAGCAACCGTCAAATGAACCAAGCGTTGTTGCTGCTCAAAAAAATTCACCCTTTTTATTCTCGATTCTTGGCGCACTATGAGACGTTGTACCGATACTTGGAGAATGCGGCCACCACCATGGGCACATTGACACAGCGTTCGTATGAAGACAAGTACGGGAAACGCTTGGAATACCATTTACAAGATGAGTACGTTGCTTGGGCTGTGGAGTGTGATGCCCCACGGAACATCATTCCGGATTTTGCTCCTCACTCGGACAAAGTGGGCTTCCTCCATCGGACACCCTTCCAGAGAGCGGGTGGGAACGTTACCACGGCCGCTCAATCGTTGGCCAATGACACTTATTTGCATTTTAACGACCCCAAATTGGAACCGTGTGTATGGCCCGATTTGTATCCTGGCGGCGTTGGTGGATATACCGTAGGTTGCGGCATTGGATGTGCTGCCTACTACCGTAGTCGTTATCTTGCCTTTGATAGCCGATGGCGTCGGGACCGGTGGTGGTCCTTTTTCCAAGTGAGCAAAGAGATGAAAAACCAATTGATTTGGAATCAACAAAATTTCAAGGCTCAACGTGCGGATCGGGCAGAGGACATTACTGCAGCACATTTGAGAAGTGCAAGGAGTTCAACTGGTCTGAAACCGGCGCCAAAAAAATCTACCTCACAATTACCACAGTCGTCCTCGGAGTGTCCGCAAGGAAGTCAATGCACCCAGCCGAGTCAATCTTCACAATCCGCAACCCAAAGCACGCAACACCCTCCATCTAGTTCCCAATATGCAGCAACGTCAACAACACCGCCATCAACTCCGGCTACTAGTCAAGGCAAAAAGCCGCGTGCATGCTACCAAGACGGTGTAAATTCTATGAACCACAATCTCGAGCGCGAGGGGACCGATAAAGGTACGGCCGAGCTCAACCCGTATTATCGGTATGGAACTTATGTACCTTCAAAATTGGTTGGAACCCGTTCTTATTGGGCCTCGCGACATTTAGATCTTACAGCCATGAGTCGTGAACTTGGCAAAGCGGACCTTTTCATTACGTTGACCATGAATGACAACTGGGCCGATTTGCAAGCTGCTGTGCAAAAAGGGTGCCGTGCAGGAGCTGTGTGGCCTGGAGAATACCCCAGAAACACAGGGCCAAACAAGCCAATCCAAGATGGCCACGATATGGAGGCTTGTGTGGCGTTTCACAAGCGGGTGGAGATATTCAAGCGAGAGTTCTTGGCGATTGGCAAAAATGGTCCATTTGGAAAGGTGCGGGATTATTGGTTTCGATTCGAATATCAAGAGCGAGGCCGGGTGCATTTGCATGGCGTGGTATGGTGTGAAGCCAACAGCATTCCGGACGATGTGGTTTGCGCAACAATGCCCCGTGAAAGTGACGGCTTTGATCCAAAGTTCACAGCATACCTACGGGATCTGTACAAGGAGTGCAACATGGTGCATCAATGCTACCCCGACAAGTGTTTCAATATTGGTCGTGGGCGTGTATGCACCAAGTGCAAGTCAGGTTATCCCTTTAGTGTGCCGCAGGAGAGAGAAGAATTGGATGACAGTGGAGTCCGCTTGCTTTATCGCAGATATGAAGCCGAAGATGCATGTGTTGTTCCACACAATCGCCGTTTGTTGGTTCGACTCCAGTGCCACAATAATGTGCAACGGATAACATCTTTGGGTTGGGAATTATATCTCGCCAAATATCTCACAAAGCCAGCAAAGTCATTGACGGTGCCCATCACCATCTCGCCCGATGCAAGCGATGTGGAGCGTTTGCTCAAGTTGCGTTCATTGGGACGCATGGAGAACGGCATGATGCTCTTAGGAATCCATCAATGTCGAGGTAGCCGAGAGGTGGTATGGATTCCTACAGATCCATGGCCTAAACTAGGACGGCTCAAGCGTCGAAAGCATCTCCCAAAAGAAGATACGTCCACGGACGTTTGGTATTTGGATCGCTATGACCACTATTTGGAACGCCCCATTGCTGCCATACCCATCAAGTACCCCGACTACTATCGCTATTATCGCCGAACACAACGTGAACCCGGAGACTCCACAGCTATAGCAAGCAATCCAGCATAGGACTTTGCATATGATTCTCCTTCTAGCGATTCCGATGATGCAGTGAGCGGATCGTTTTCAAGCCAATGTACGCCCCGATGAGGGCAATAAACCATATTGGTGGCCATCACCACCAGAAAAGTTGGAGAAGACATTCACAGACGAGGTGGGAAAAAAGTGGATTCTGCGAAGGCGAACTGCGATCCCAAGGTGGAACTTTTACCTCCCGTATGGAGAAGATGCAGAATTGTATTTCTTGCAAAAGATATTATTGTCACAGCCGTTCACAAAAGCAGACCACGAGCGGAAATTCCTTTCATCCAACAATGTCACTAAAACATACATGGAGGACTGTATTCATCGAGGATTGTTTCGTGGTTATGAGGAAGAGGCAAGAGAAACTTTAAACAATGCCCAAGCACGTGGGTATTCGGTTGAGCGTTTGCGACTTCTTGCACAAGTTCTTATGGCCGAAGAGATCATAGACTCCACCTTCCTCAATACCTACATGTCCGATTTAGATGAGCTTGAAAAGCACCGGTTTGGAGAAGATGAGCCAGCAATGGCCGAGGAAGCTGAACTGGATCCCCAATTGGCGGAGGAGTTAAGGGCATTCATGGATGCTGACGACACGCGTGCAGCAGAGGCACTTGTGAATGCTTTGAACCAAGGGCAACGCCGGGTATTTGACATTTTTATTGCACATTTTCAACGGCAACCTCTTGAGAATTGTCCGGATATTTCCCTGCATTGCCGCACATCAAGTGGAAGTAGTGTTGCGCAATTGTGTGCTGTTCTCACAGGGGTTGCGGGAACCGGCAAGTCTTATGTCGTTCGCTTGCTAATTGCCAAGTTAAGAGCGCTTGGTTTCAGCATCCTAGTTTGTGGTTCTAGTGGGGTAGCCGCCCTAAATGTTGGAGGACGCACAATCCACAGCCTGTTCTCATTATCTTTGGACTTGGAGTGGCAAATAAAGGAAGGCACAACCTTGTGGTGGATGATTCGAACTGCCGATATGATTATTGTCGATGAGTTCTCCCTCTTATCCAACAAGCTCCTTCACACGCTCCATGATGTGCTACACAAGGTACGCCGCGACAAGCGCAATCCTTTTGGTGGCATTACAGTGCTCCTCGTAGGTGATCCATTGCAACTACCCGCTGTTGATTTGGATATTTTTGACAGTGCACTCTTTCGAAACCATTTTGTTCCGTTTGTGCTGACGGACGTAATGCGCCAAGACGATGCACATTTCATTAACTTGCTCAATCGTGTGCGGATTGGAGAGGAGAGTGACGAGGACCACTTAATTCTGCAGCAACGCATAGCACTAACTTCCGATGTGTCACTACAAGACTTGGAGGATGCCCCCATGTTGGTTGGCCGTAGAAATGCTATGAACCGATGGAATGAACATTTCATGGCTCAATTGGGGTCAAGCATTGTTACGTTCGATGCTAGCTACGTTGATATGGGTGGTGCCCCTACCAATCAAGCAATGTGCGACTACATCAATTCTCGCAATCGTCGTGTGCTACCTAAGCAAGTGTCTGTCGCAACGGGCATGAGGGCACGGCTTATTCCCAATGTGTCCATCGAAAATCGACTCGTTAACTCGACGCTTGTTGTGATCAAAAGATGGTCGAATGATGTCATTGTGGTAAGCCCGGTGGGGCACGCAAGGGAGTACCCCATCTGCCGTTTCCAGCAAATAATTCCGGTGTACGGCCCGTCCGTGCAAGTCAAAATAATCCAATTCCCTATGCTTCCCGGGTACTCATGTACCGTGCACGGTACGCAGGGCTGCTCTTACGACCGCGTATGGGTGGACATGGCAGCCTTCTTTGCCGCAGCACACGCATATGTTGCTTTATCACGCGCTCGTTCACTTCAAGGCCTATTCATCCTCAATTACCGTCGTGACGCTTTCCTTGTTGATCCGTATTACGTGCAATTATGGGATTGGTTCGTGGCCACAAACGTGTTGTCTCCTAAACCACCAAGCCAAATCCCTCCTTATCCACGAAGAACATTTACAACATCACTCATAATTGGAATTATGTGTGTCCATCGTGCTTGGAGTGTCGTAAGTCAACTCCCACAGCGGTTGGATGCTCGGATATTGAAGGTCAACATGCTCCACATTATCCAATATGTGTCATTTCCATACTGGTCGTATATTGAGAGACAATTGCGTGGAGACAAGCTTTCTTTGGACATTGATGATCTAAACGAGGATGGAACGGAGCAAATCCGCAAACAAGGACGACCGGTTGGTACTACACGGCAACTTCCACAAGGCTTCGAACTATTGGACGCGTGTAATAACCCACGAGTGTTTGCGGCCCAAGACTTGGCTCAAATGTCGGTCGTGCAATTGCGGACATTGTGTGCTGCACATAAGCTATCAACTTCTGGAACCAAAGCCCAGTTTCAAGAACGCATCCTACAAAAGCAAAACCACATTCAACCTCCATCACCTACACCATCGCCTACACATTCACAAGGGCCTGTACGACTGGTGCCGTCATCCATCGATGATTTCCCCCATTTGCAGCCACGACTTAATTACTTTGGAGAGGATTTTTGGCCACAAGAAAGAAGCGATACCACGGAGAACAATGTGCACTTATTGGAGAGTGCATGGTTGTCTTGCGCAGCAGTGCAATGCTTACTAGAGGTCTTGTTGCCACAGGGCAATTCCTCCGTTAAGCCGGTCATCCAAGATGTGACATTGGCAGTAATAATGCAACATCCTCCGACGTCGCGGGTTGTGTATACTCCGGGAGATGCCCTACCCGTACTACTCACCTCGCACCACTCCACTTTTGGAGTTCACTACGTGTTGGTCACGGACATTTCCATTGTAGACAAGACCTTGGTCGTCCACGATCCTAAAGATAACGCATCTACCTGTGGCGCATGGTTCCGGGCAATTATGAGTAAAATGGGATGGTCTTTTACATGGCATCATTATGGAACTCAACCCGATTCCGATACATGTGGCTTCCGTGTCGTCATGCTCGCCATGCAATGGTGTCACACCAATCGACTCACCGGGCAACTCCCACGGTGGTGTTTGACGTATTGTGCAAGCGTTCTCCAGCTTTTTGCCGACGATACGAGCAGCTTGCGTTCGACGGTGAATACGTTTCAAGATTGGGCATATGAAGATGCTTTCAGAGAGTATGATGAACCAGTGGA
The DNA here is from genome assembly GCA_964036045.1 of Eutreptiella sp. 'Long Island Sound 2002'. Taxonomy (NCBI): domain Eukaryota; phylum Euglenozoa; class Euglenophyceae; order Eutreptiales; family Eutreptiaceae; genus Eutreptiella; species Eutreptiella sp. 'Long Island Sound 2002'. Next base: position 46,683,110 of record OZ038378.1, read on the forward strand.
ATGGGCAATGACGGAGGGTGGGCCGCTTCCTACCGTCACCAGCAGCGACATGGAAGCTGCAATTCGCAACCCCCAATCCAATTCAGCAAGTGGTCCGTCTTCGACGTCCAAAGCGCCGCAGCCTCCGCATCCGTCAACCCGTAGGAAGAGTGGGACAAGTAAAGGGACTACGGGGGCAAACCCACAAACCACACCGGCACAAACCACTCCTACAAGAAAAATTCCAAAGTCAAAAAAGACAAATATGCCTCCACGTACCCGAACTTGCGAGCCACCACCCTACCAATCGCACCGTCAACCACATCCCAAGAGTGGACACGAGGCCGACCAAAGGTCTCGCAAACATTCCTCAAAGAAGCGGTCATCCAACTCCGAGTCCGGGCCAAGGTCCAAGAAGAGTCTACCAGAGGACCACGAAAAGTCAAATACTAGACACAAGAGATCCACTTCGAGCCGTCCTTCCGAATCAACAAGCCAAGAGCCGCCAACAGCAAAACAACGGCAAGAAAAAGCTCCGGTAAATCATGCTACACTATCCGAGAACGAGATCAAAAAGTGGTTAATCCTTATCACGGACGAAAATTTAAGTCGACGAACACGCCGCGAGCATGCTTTGCACTTCTTGGGAGCCGCAGATAGTACCTTGGTAACATTACAGTACCGCACTCTCAGTCTCCAACTGCATCCCGACAAAAACCCGTCGGACGCACTAGCAAAGCAACGCTTCCAAGTTCTTGGGTGTGCAAGAGACATGTTCCGTTAGCTAACCAGTTGCCATACATGAGGAATCGTCTTTATATTATTTCTTCCGAACTCGCTGATGCTCCTTGTATGGCGCCCACCAACACGGAAAACTTCTTTTGCATGTATTACACATTTATTTCATTCTTGCGTGCAATTGCGTGTCCTCTAAAATTGTAATTTTAATTAGCATTCAAGAGGTACGATTAACAGACCTGCAATCAATTCCGCCACATTGCAAATTTAACAAACCTACATACAATTAGTGCACGACGTAGGTTGCACGTGTACTCTTAGCGGAGTTACCTTCACTTATTAGTACACAACGCAGGATGCAGGTGTACTCTTAACGGAGTTACCTTCTCTTAGTTACAACAGAAGTACGAGTCAAGGTGTCCATTTCACGGAGTTCCCTTCATTTACAAGCAGCAAGCGTACAAAGCACTCATCCACGTTGTGCGCGCACCTTCAATTGTTGCAAACGGTTTGTTAGAATCCTCTCACACAAAGGGTGATGCATCTTCTAAAACATACGGAAAACATTTTGGTAGCAAAGCGGGTGTACTCTTAACGGAGTTACCTTCAATTATTTTCATCCATTTGCCAATCCATAAGAGCAGGGTACAATTAGTGCACGACATACAATGCAGGTGTACTCTTAACGGAGTTACCTTCACTTATCATTAAACGAGGTAAGATGCAGGTGTACTCTTAACGGAGTTACCTTCTCTTATTTGCAACAAAAGTACAAGTCAAGGTGTACTCCGCACGGAGTTACCTTCATTTACTGGCAACAACCGTCAAAGCAGTCATCCACGTTGTGCGCGCGCCTTCTATTGTTGCGAACGGTTTGTTACAATACCCTCAAACAAAGGGTGATCCATTTTCTAAAAAAAACGGTGAACATTTCGGTAGCAAAGTGGGTGTGCTCTAAACGGGGTTACCTCCCCTTATTTTCGTCTATTTCCGACCATCTCATTTGCCAATCCATACAAGCAGGGTACAATTAGTGCACGACATACAATGCAGGTGTACTCTTAACGGAGTTACCTTCACTTATCATTAAACGAGGTAAGATGCAGGTGTACTCTTAACGGAGTTACCTTCTCTTATTTGCAACAAAAGTACAAGTCAAGGTGTACTCCGCACGGAGTTACCTTCATTTACTTGCAACAACCGTCAAAGCAGCCATCCACGTTGTGCGCGCGCCTTCTATTGTTGCGAACGGTTTGTTACAATACCCTCAAACAAAGGGTGATCCATTTTCTAAAAAAAACGGTGAACATTTCGGTAGCAAAGTGGGTGTACTCTAAACGGGGTTACCTCCCCTTATTTTCGTCTATTTCCAACCATCTCATTTGCCAATCCATACAAGCAGGGTACAATTAGTGCAAGACGTAGGATGCAGGTGTACTCTTAACGGAGTTACCTTCACTTATTAGTACACGACGTACAATGCACGTGTACTCTTAACGGAGCTACCTTCACTTAGCACTTGTTTCCATCACTTACGTTTATGTTTGACATTGCGTGCCTTGCATCATGAGTACTCCAGCAATACTCGGATGGAAGCCGCCCTAAAATTTTGTCCCTGGTGTTCAAATGACAAAAAGGGACAGGGTTGCCATTCATGCACCACTACTCCAAGGCTATATTCTAGTACGACTATCTAAATCTCACACATCGCCATCCCCTCTTTCTAGGTGTATTCTTAACGGAATTACCTGCACTTCAATAATGGACAATGTGCCCACCTGCCCTGTGTGCCAAGCCGAGCTCATCCCAAAGGTTAGCGGCTCAGCGACTCCAAATTTTGACCGAGCTTTCCTGGCATGCCCAAATGACAAGCCGGACAACCGTCATCAAGGGGCTTTCAAGTGGACGGAGCCGCCAAAACATGTCCCACATGACTGGCCGTCATGTTTGTGCGGAGTGGCGGGGCAGATCAAAAAATGGGGCACAACTTACTCATTCAAGTGCTGGGATGAGTCCCCTTCGGGATGTAAGTTCTCACGCGGCGCAACCACAGTTCCGGACCTCCAGCATCGTGATTGTGTTGCATGCGGTTGGGTGTACACGCCAGAAAGCACAACTGAATGTCTGCCCGTATCATCTCCGTCAGCATCGACATCTCCCATGGATTCAACACCACCGCGCAAAATTCCACGGCCAAATCCCGCAACACCAACTCAAAGTTATATCCGCCCTCAAGACTTGAAACACAAGGCCGCCATACCAATTACAATGTACGAAACCGAGGATTCGTACATCATACTCGCTCGACACGGAGTCACGGGTACAGCGGATGCCAATGCCGTTACATTGAACTTCGAGAGTCCAAGGGGTATACCTCCCAAAGCTATCGTCCACGTGAACGAATTGCAATTGGCACATGAATTGCCAACACCGGGGACAACCAATGAGGGCACGGAGCCTCACAGTTATCGCCGCACCATTCAATTTCCAAGAGCAGTTCATCCTAAGCCGACTAAGGAAAGCAAAGCAACTTATATTGTACTTACGTTCAAGAAGGAAAGCGGCAAGCTTGTGTCCTTTTAATGTGCTTCCTTGATGCAATTGAATGCCTAGTTCAATACATGTGTGCGACATGTCGTGCCACACTATATTATTCGTGCACTGCTGCCGCAATTGTGCAGTCAAATATGCATTTCTTCCATACTTCTATGGTCCAAGAGCCTCCCACTTCATCAGATGATGATGCGTGTAGCGATTCTCAATAGGCGAACATCAACATTCACGTGCTTCGTCCCTTTGCACATTTCACACAACAGTTCGGCCGCATGAGAAGTTCCGTTGCAACTAGTTGTATCTTTTGCCACGCACATTGTGGTTCCATGCACTTACATGAATGATTTGCAAATGAAAGGGTGAAATTGGATTTGCTATGATTTTACCACAGTTAAGAGCTAAAGGGTTCCATATTCCTTTTAATTAGAATCCGCAACAACCATCCGCAACAACAGCTCGAATATTTCAATTAACACACCACATGCATCCACGACAGTGGATGTGGTGGGCGAAGCAGGGACCCGCTAGAGGGCTAGTAGCTTCACGGTGTCATAAGTGGACCAATCTCGTAGCGGTGAATTGTTAGCAGAGTTACCTTCTCTTAGTTACAACAGAAGTACGAGTCAAGGTGTCCATTTCACGGAGTTCCCTTCATTTACAAGCAACAAGCGTACAAAGCACTCATCCACGTTGTGCGCGCACCTTCAATTGTTGCAAACGGTTTGTTAGAATCCTCTCACACAAAGGGTGATGCATCTTCTAAAACATACGGAAAACATTTTGGTAGCAAAGCGGGTGTACTCTTAACGGAGTTACCTTCAATTATTTTCATCCATTTGCCAATCCATAAGAGCAGGGTACAATTAGTGCACGACATACAATGCAGGTGTACTCTTAACGGAGTTACCTTCACTTATCATTAAACGACGTAAGATGCAGGTGTACTCTTAACGGAGTTACCTTCTCTTATTTGCAACAAAAGTACAAGTCAAGGTGTACTCCGCACGGAGTTACCTTCATTTACTTGCAACAACCGTCAAAGCAGTCATCCACGTTGTGCGCGCGCCTTCTATTGTTGCGAACGGTTTGTTACAATACCCTCAAACAAAGGGTGATCCATTTTCTAAAAAAAACGGTGAACATTTCGGTAGCAAAGTGGGTGTACTCTAAACGGGGTTACCTCCCCTTATTTTCGTCTATTTCCAACCATCTCATTTGCCAATCCATACAAGCAGGGTACAATTAGTGCAAGACGTAGGATGCAGGTGTACTCTTAACGGAGTTACCTTCACTTATTAGTACTTCACTCCATTGCATTTCGCGTTCATTCGTCTTCCTAGGTGTATTCTTAACGGAATTACCGTCACTACAAAATATGGACAATACTTCAACCTACAGCAAGCCAAGCAACTATCACCCACAATGTATGCCCTGCGTCAAGAACACACAAAACCGTCAAATGAAGCGCAATATCAAGGGTGGCATGGTCACGACGCCAACATCATTGCAGGATCTCCCGATGGATCTCATGTTGCTAATCGCGGAGTACGCTGAACAAATAACCTCACTTAGCAAGTCGTGCAAAAGCATGTGGATAATGCTCCATGGTTCGCGCATCATGAACACCGACGCATGGAATTGGGTAACGAAGGATTTCAAACGTATGATTAATGTGCGTCACCTCATGGCTCAGTTCAATGACAATACGTTCGCCTCACTCATTGCGGCAAAGGAATATATTGACAACCTCACCTCCGGTTTCTTCGTCGGTTTCTGCGATCTAATGTTGTGGAGCGATATATCCGGACCATATGCAAGCACTGCAATACACGCAATTAACACAACATTGCGCTCCTCATCACGTATACTGCACACCCTGAATTTATCGTGCTACATGCCGTCCTTGTGCGCCTCAGACATGGCAGAGAACCTATTGAATTGCACATCTCTCACAACTTTGGCTCTCACTTTGCGCATCGCAAAGAATGAAGACGGGTTGGTAACTTTTATGGACGATAACACATCTAATCGCCTCTTCAAAGACGTTTTCTGTAAGGGCATGCATATGCTTAATTTACTCCACCTCGATCTCTCCTCTGGGTCCATCACTAATAGTGGTGCATGCGCGTTGGCAAATGAATTGTGCAACGCGCAAACACTTACCCACATGCATCTAGACCTAGGTTACAACCACATAGGTCCACTTGGGGTGGCCTCTTTATTTCGTTGGATGGGACAATACAAAAAGCTGCAAAGTTTCTATTTGAATGTCTGTGCCAATCAGAAGTGGGGGACCCAAAATGAATTGGCCAAACCCTTTTACATCCAAGAACTTGCAACCACTTTGTGTTCCATTCAACTGGATTTCCAAGACATTGGTCTTGTTGACCATAGTGTGATTGACCTCGTCAACACCTTGGTTAACAAATGGAATCCGCAAGTGTTGCAACAAAGCAACACATCCGCACTGCTTTCGCTAAATCTTCTCTACAATTATAATATTGATATGGCGGGGGTTTGTGCATTGCAAGTGCTAGCAAACCACTTTGCCGTTGACGTGCATACAACAATTTCATGTGATGCATTCGATTCACCCCATTTGTACAGCGACGACGACTAGGTCATTCGTCGGCAATTCTATGCAATTTAAAGCCTGTTCCCTTCGATTCCAAACTTTTCTAGTACCCAGGAGTTCCAACTAGTTCAGGTTGCCATCCGTGGGAGTTCCCAATGTACAGGTGTACTCCTAACGGAATTACCTTCACCTTCATGCCATGTCTAAACCTTGGGAGCAAAGGTTACAACTGTTTCTGTAAAGTGATTACCACGAGCATGCAAGTAATTCCTTCACGTGTTTTGCCAACTGTGCTTCGTTCCTCCAACACTGCCACACAGTTACGGTACATTGCGGTTTGATGGACATACGTACGGATGGGCTCTTTCTGAGCGGATATAAATTCCCATTAGCCTTCCCCTCCACCTGGTGCTCGACTCCCACATAATGAACCCGCGTGTCTTTTAGGAGAGGGGTGTAGATTAGAGGATATATATATATATATATATATATATATATATGTATATATACATATATATATATATATATATATATATATATATATATATATGTATATATATATATATATATATATATATATATATATATATATATATTATATATATATATATATACATATATATATATATATATATATATATATATATATTACTACACCCCTCTCCCCTTAAATCTAGCTAACAAGCAAGCAACAACAAGCAAGCAACAACAACAAGCACTTCTCCTCACCGTTTTGGCCATTGCTCCGCCTCATCGCTCCGGGCTCTACTCTACTCTAGCCATCCCAGAGCCTAGGTGGTGGCCTTGCCAAATCCAAGTTTTGAGCCAAAAACTCACCGGTGGCGGCCCGGGGCGGTGGCGCCAAGTCGGGAGGTGCCCTCCCAAATCTGCGCAGTTTTGGGCCAAAAAGAGCCATTTTTCGCCCAAAACAGCCCCAAAACCCGGGCGAAACGCCCGAACGAAGGGATAAGGTGAGTACACTGCACGTGCGGCTTGACTTCACCGTGTCAAAGAGCTCTCTAGTGCCCTTCAACTCCACGATATGTCCGAGAAACGGCCCAAAAATGCGCCAAAACGCCACAAAATCTGCGCAATGTGCACCAACCCCCCGAAACCAAGCACGGGCCGTATCATGGGCTCTGTGGCTCAAAATCCGATTGCGAGGGCACCTAGTCCACCCGCAACCCCCCACTTTTTATGGTTTCCAAGCCTCACAATCGCCCAACGAGACACGCAGACCCCCGAACCAGTGGTCACTTGGTGCAGCCGGTGGGCAGCCCGGCCAGCGCATGGCGGGGGCCAACGGTGGGTCCACCAGGGTCCCCGGGGCGAAAAAAATGATTTTTTCCAAAGCTGTTCCTAGACCACTTGGGATGCTCAAACATGTGTTTTTAGGCCGTTTTGAGCCCGTGGTGACGCGTTTTGGGCCATGGAAAATCCCAAAATGCCTTGAAAATGGGCCGTTTTGGACCCAAATATGCGTCAAAAATGGGTGAAAAACGCGTTTTCCCAAAAGTGATCCAGGACCATTCGCGATGCTCAAACAAGTGGTTTGGACTCATTTTGAGCCCGTGCTGCCGCGTTTGGGCCCACGGATAATCCCAAAATGCCTTGAAAAGGGGCTGGTTCAACACCAAAAATGGCTCAAAACTGGGTGAAAAACGCAATTTTCTCAAAGTGATCATGGGCCATTTGGGAGGCTTAGAAAAGTGTTTTTAGCCCGTTTTGAGCCCAAGATCGGGCGTTTTGGCCCATGGAGAATCGCAAAATGCCTTGAAAATGGGCCACTATGGGACAAAAACAAGTGAAATTTTGAGTCCCTTTCGGTACCGAGGGATGCGTCATCCTTGCTGTGTTTTGCCGTTTGTGTGCTTCGTTCATTGTGCCCTTTGCTCTTAGTGATTGGACTTGGAGTAGAGGTGTACTCTTAACGGAGTTACCTTCACATTCACGCCATGTCTAATCACGGGAGCAAGACTTGCAAAAATAGTGGGGAGTGTTTGGTACAAGAGGGACGAGTAGTTCCTTGTCTTTTTTTGCCGTTTGTGTGCGTTATTCTTCCGTGCCCTTTGCTCTTAGTAATTGGACTTGGAGTACAGGTGTACTCTTAACGGAGTTACCTTCACATTCACGCCAAGCATAAGAGGGACGAGTAGTTCCTTGTCGTGTTTTGCCGTTTGTGTGCTTTGTTCTTTCGTGCCTTTTGCTATTAGTGATTGCACTTGGAGTACAGGTGTACTCTTAACGGAGTTACCTTCACATTCACGCCATGTCTAATCATGGGAGCAAGAGTTGGTACAAGAGGGACGAGTAGTTCTTTGCCGTGTTTTGCCGTTTGTGTGCTTTGTTCTTCTCTGCCCGTTGCTCTTAGTGTTTGGACTTGGAGTACAGGTGTACTCTTAACGGAGTTACCTTCACATTCACGCCATGTCTAATCAAGAGGCAAGAGTTGCAACAATAGGCTGGAGTGTTTGGTACAAGAGGGACCAGTAGTTCCCCGCTGTGTTTTGCCGTTTGTGTGCTTTGTTGTTCCACGGGTACCACGAGGTGAGGTTCCGTTTGGGCTGGGGTACTAGTGGGTAGGAATGGGGCTCATTCTTTGGGAGGATAAGTAAGGCCCACCAACGCAAAACAAGATACTGCCATCCGGTTGGGTTTGAGGCTGTACAAGTATAGGCGTCACCAACATTATCAATGATGCTTCTACCCCCCAAGTAGTCACTTTGTTTTTTCCCAACTAATGTTTTTTCTTGCTCTCGGCAGTTGGATTTGGAGTATAGGTGTACTCTTAACGGAGTTACCTTTTATTTCGCACCATGTCAAATCGCTGGGAGCACGAGTTGCAACAATGCTTGGACACGGACATTGACTTCCCGGTCGCCGAGTTAATCAAGCTGCATACCGAAGTGCCCCCGCCTACGATCCGCCGGCGACATGCACAGTTGCGCGCCACGCTGATGAAGCGATTGCAAAAGCGCGCCGCACTTGGTATCCAAGCATCGACGGTGGCAAGTTTGAACACTCTTGAGTCCCAAGCGGCCAAGGGGTCTTGTGGAGGCAAGAAGAACACCTCAGAGTCCCAAGCCAACAAGGGCAAGAAGAACACCTCGGAGTCGCAAGCCGACAAGGGCAAGAAAAACACCGCGGAGTCCCAGGCCATCAAGGGCAAAAAGAACACCGCGGAGTCCCAAGCGGCAAAGGGTTCAGCTGGAGGCAAGAAGAACACTGCGGAGTCGCAAGCGGCCAAGGGGTCTTGTGGAGGCAAGAAGAACACCTCGGAGTCCCAAGCCAACAGGGCAAGAAGAACACCGCGGAGTCCCAAGCCAACAAGGGCAAAAAGAACACCGCGGAGTCCCAAGCGGCCAAGGGTTCATCTGGAGGCAAGAAGAACACCGCGGAGTCCCAAGCGGCCAAGGGTTCCTTCGGAGGCATAAACAACACGCCAGAATCGCAACGGAATAAGGGCATCGTTGGTGGACACGGCAATACGCCAGAGAAGCAGCACATCAAGGCATCGGGGCGTCGTTCTTCTGGGGTCGTTCGTACAGTGTCTCGGGAGTTGTTCCGTGTTAATGCATCATCGCCGTCCAACATTTCTTTGAAGTCAGTTCGAGAGTATTGGCTTGATGGTTTGGACACTTTGTACTCACCACTTTTTGATGCACTTTGCTATCGGTGTGGTCAACTCCTTTGGGGCCCAATAGGTGGGGGACACAAGTTTACGGTTCCACGCAATACTGACGAGATACGTACACAGACTTTGTTTGGCGTGCCACCCACCGATTTGGTTACAAGTGGGATATTTGCATTCCGCAACGAGATGTTCGCCAATTACTTGAAGTACAAAAATGCACCGTTTCCAGTTCCCCCGCGATCTCCTGCACGTAGCACAAGTCGCTTTGTGGTGTATGACACTCCTGTTTGGCACTCCGCTACACGTATGTATGCTTGCCACGTTTGTAGCAAGTATTCCGCGAAGTATGACCCCATCAACTATGGCTACACTTTGGATGGGGACATCCATTACAATATCCCCTCAAAAATTGCGGACCTCACCGAGTACCAAAAGCGACAAATTGCACTTGGGGCCCTCAGCTCAAATACGCTGAAGCACGTGGATCTTCGTCACAAGCAATGGCACCATGCAATTGGTACCGTTGGTGTCGGCCGCAAGCCAAGCCAACACTACAATGCACTTTATGGTTTCATGACAATGAAAGAGGATATTTTGCGCGATTACCAAAAGCCCAAGGACAGCAAGCAAAGCAACCGTCAAATGAACCAAGCGTTGTTGCTGCTCAAAAAAATTCACCCTTTTTATTCTCGATTCTTGGCGCACTATGAGACGTTGTACCGATACTTGGAGAATGCGGCCACTACCATGGGCACATTGACACAGCGTTCGTATGAAGACAAGTACGGGAAACGCTTGGAATACCATTTACAAGATGAGTACGTTGCTTGGGCTGTGGAGTGTGATGCCCCTCGGAACATCATTCCGGATTTTGCTCCTCACTCGGACAAAGTGGGCTTCCTCCATCGGACACCCTTCCAGAGAGCGGGTGGGAACGTTACCACGGCCGCTCAATCGTTGGCCAATGACACTTATTTGCATTTTAACGACCCCAAGTTGGAACCGTGTGTATGGCCCGATTTGTATCCTGGCGGCGTTGGTGGATATACCGTAGGTTGCGGCATTGGATGTGCTGCCTACTACCGTAGTCGTTATCTTGCCTTTGATAGCCGATGGCGTCGGGACCGGTGGTGGTCCTTTTTCCAAGTGAGCAAAGAGATGAAAAACCAATTGATTTGGAATCAACAAAATTTCAAGGCTCAACGTGCGGATCGGGCAGAGGACATTACTGCAGCACATTTGAGAAGTGCAAGGAGTTCAACTGGTCCGAAACCGGCGCCAAAGAAATCTACCTCACAATCACCACAGACGTCCTCGGAGTGTCCGCAAGGAAGTCAATGCACCCAGCCGAGTCAATCTTCACAATCCGCAACCCAAAGCACCCAACACCCTCCATCTAGTTCCCAATATGCAGCAACGTCAACAACACCGCCATCAACTCAAGCTACCCGTCAAGGCAAAAAGCCGCGTGCATGCTACCAAGACGGTGTAAATTCTATGAACCACAATCTCGAGCGTGAGGGGACCGATAAAGGTACGGCCGAGCTCAACCCGTATTATCGGTATGGAACTTATGTACCTTCAAAATTGGTTGCAACCCGTTCTTATTGGGCCTCGCGACATTTAGATCTTACAGCCATGAGTCGTGAACTTGGCAAAGCGGACCTTTTCATCACGTTGACCATGAATGACAACTGGGCCGATTTGCAAGCTGCTGTGCAAAAAGGGTGCCGTGCAGGAGCTGTGTGGCCTGGAGAATACCCCAGAAACACAGGGCCAAACAAGCCAATCCAAGATGGCCACGATATGGAGGCTTGTGTGGCGTTTCACAAGCGGGTGGAGATATTCAAGCGAGAGTTCTTGGCTATTGGCAAAAATGGTCCATTTGGAAAGGTGCGGGATTATTGGTTTCGATTTGAATATCAAGAGCCAGGCCGGGTGCATTTGCATGGCGTGGTATGGTGTGAAGCCAACAGCATTCCGGACGATGTGGTTTGCGCAACAATGCCCCGTGAAAGTGACGGCTTTGATCCAAAGTTCACAGCATACCTACGGGATCTGTACAAGGAGTGCAACATGGTGCATCAATGCTACCCCGACAAGTGTTTCAATATTGGTCGTGGGCGTGTATGCACCAAGTGCAAGTCAGGTTATCCCTTTAGTGTGCCGCAGGAGAGCGAAGAATTGGATGACAGTGGAGTCGGCTTGCTTTGTCGCAGATATGAAGCCGAAGATGCATGTGTTGTTCCACACAATCGCCGATTGTTGGTTCGACTCCAGTGCCACAATAATGTGCAACGGATAACATCTTTGGGTTGGGAATTATATCTCGCCAAATATCTCACAAAGCCAGCAAAGTCATTGACGGTGCCCATCACCATCTCGCCCGATGCAAGCGATGTGGAGCGTTTGCTCAAGTTGCGTTCATTGGGACGCATGGAGAACGGCATGATGCTCTTAGGAATCCATCAATGTCGAGGTAGCCGAGAGGTGGTATGGATTCCTACAGATCCATGGCCTAAACTAGGACGGCTCAAGCGTCGAAAGCATCTCCCAAAAGAAGATACGTCCACAGACGTTTGGTATTTGGATCGCTATGACCACTATTTGGAACGCCCCATTGCTGCCATACCCATCAAGTACCCCGACTACTATCGCTATTATCGCCGAACACAACGTGAACCCGGAGACTCCACAGCTATAGCAAGCAATCCAGCATAGGACTTTGCATATGATTCTCCTTCTAGCGATTCCGATGATGCAGTGAGCGGATCGTTTTCAAGCCAATGTACGCCCCGATGAGGGCAATAAACCATATTGGTGGCCATCACCACCAGAAAAGTTGGAGAAGACATTCACGGACGAGGTGGGAAAAAAGTGGATTCTGCGAAGGCGAACTGCGATCCCAAGGTGGAACTTTTACCTCCCGTATGGAGAGGATGCAGAATTGTATTTCTTGCAAAAGATATTATTGTCACAGCCGTTCACAAAAGCAGACCACGAGCGGAAATTCCTTTCATCCAACAATGTCACTAAAACATACATGGAGGAGTGTATTCATCGAGGATTGTTTCGTGGTTATGAGGAAGAGGCAAGAGAAACTTTAAACAATGCCCAAGCACGTGGCTATTCCGTTGAGCGTTTGCGACTTCTTGCACAAGTTCTTATGGCCGAAGAGATCATAGACTCCACCTTCCTCAATACCTACATGTCCGATTTAGATGAGCTTGAAAAGCACCGGTTTGGAGAAGATGAGCCAGCAATGGCCGAGGAAGCTGAACTGGATCCCCAATTGGCGGAGGAGTTAAGGGCATTCATGGATGCTGACGACACGCGTGCAGCAGAGGCACTTGTGAATGCTTTGAACCAAGGGCAACGCCGGGTATTTGACATTTCTATTGCACATTTTAAACGGCAACCTCTTGAGAATGGTCCCGATATTTCCCCGCATTGCCGCACATCAAGTGGAAGTAGTGTTGCGCAATTGTGTGCTGTTCTCACAGGGGTTGCGGGGACCGGCAAGTCTTATGTCGTTCGCTTGCTAATTGCCAAGTTAAGAGCGCTTGGTTTCAGCATCCTAGTTTGTGGTTCTAGTGGGGTAGCCGCCCTAAATGTTGGAGGACGCACAATCCACAGCCTGTTCTCATTATCTTTGGAATTGGAGTGGCAAATAAAGGAAGGCACAACCTTGTGGTGGATGATTGGAACTGCCAATATGATTATTGTCGATGAGTTCTCCCTCTTATCCAACAAGCTCCTTCACACGCTCCATGATGTGCTACACAAGGTACGCCGCGACAAGCGCAATCCTTTTGGTGGCATTACAGTGCTCCTCGTAGGTGATCCATTGCAACTACCCGCTGTTGATTTGGATATCTTTGACAGTGCACTCTTTCGAAACCATTTTGTTCCGTTTGTGCTGACGGACGTAATGCGCCAAGACGATGCACATTTCATTAACTTGCTTAATCGTGTGCGGATTGGAGAGGAGAGTGACGAGGACCACTTAATTCTGCAGCAACGCATAGCGCTAAATACCGATGTGTCACTACAAGACTTGGAGGATGCCCCCATGTTGGTTGGCCGTAGAAATGCTATGAACCGATGGAATGAACATTTCATGGCTCAATTGGGGTCAAGCATTGTTACGTTCGATGCTAGCTACGTTGATATGGGTGGTGCCCCTACCAATCAAGCAATGTGCGACTACATCAATTCTCGCAATCGTCGTGTGCTGCCTCAGCAAGTGTGTGTCGCAGCGGGCATGAGGGCACGGCTTATTCGCAATGTGTCCATCGAAAATCGACTCGTTAACTCGACACTTGTTGTGATCAAAAGATGGTCGAATGATGTCATTGTGGTAAGCCCGGTGGGGCACGCAAGGGAGTACCCCATCTGCCGTTTCCAGCAAATAATTCCGGTGTACGGCCCGTCCGTGCAAGTCAAAATAATCCAATTCCCTATGCTTCCCGGATACTCATGTACCGTGCACGGTACGCAGGGCTGCTCTTACGACCGCGTATGGGTGGACATGGCAGCCTTCTTTGCCGCAGCACACGCATATGTTGCTTTATCACGCGCTCGTTCACTTCAAGGCCTATTCATCCTCAATTACCGTCGTGACGCTTTCCTTGTTGATCCGTATTACGTGCAATTATGGCATTGGTTCGTGGCCACAAACGTGTTGTCTCCTAAACCACCAAGCCAAATCCCGCCTTATCCACGAAGAACATTTACAACATCACTCATAATTGGAATTATGTGTGTCCATCGTGCTTGGAGTGTCGTAAGTCAACTCCCACAGCGGTTAGATGCTCGGATATTGAAGGTCAACATGCTTCACATTATCCAATATGTGTCATTTCCATACTGGTCGTATATTGAGAGACAATTGCGTGGAGACAAGCTGTCTTTGGACATTGATGATTTAAACGAGGATGGAACGGAGCAAATCCGCAAACAAGGACGACCGGTTGGTGCTACACGGCAACCGGCACAAGGCTTCAAACTATTGGACGCGTGTAATAACCCACGAGTGTTTGCGGCCCAAGACTTGGCTCAAATGTCGGTTGTGCAATTGCGGACATTGTGTGCTGCACATAAGCTATCAACTTCTGGAACCAAAGCCCAGTTTCAAGAACGCATCCTACAAAAGCAAAACCAAATTCAACCTCCATCATCTACACCATCGCCTACACATTCACAAGGACCTGTACGACTGGTGCCGTCATCCATCGATGATTTCCCCCATTTGCAGCCACGACTTAATTACTTTGGAGAGGATTTTTGGCCACGAGAAAGAAGCGATACCACGGAGAACAATGTGCACTTATTGGAGAGTGCATGGTTGTCTTGCGCAGCAGTGCAATGCTTACTAGAGGTCTTGTTGCCACAGGGCAATTCCTCCGTTAAGCCGGTCATCCAAGATGTGACATTGGCAGTAATAATGCAACATCCTCCGACGTCGCGGGTTGTGTATACCTTGGGAGATGCCCTACCCGTACTACTCACCTCGCAGCACTCCACTTTTGGAGTTCACTACGTGTTGGTCACGGACATTTCCATTGTAGACAAGACCTTGGTCGTCCACGATCCTAAAGATAACGCATCTACCTGTGGCGCATGGTTCCGGGCAATTATGAGTAAATTGGGATGGTCTTTTACATGGCATCATTATGGAACTCAACCCGATTCCGATACATGTGGCTTCCGTGTCGTCATGCTCGCCATGCAATGGTGTCAGACCAATCGACTCACCGGGCAACTGCCACGGTGGTTCTTGACGTATTGTGCAAGCGTTCTCCAGCTTTTTGCCGACGATACGAGCAGCTTGCGTTCTAATGTGAATACGTTTCAAGATTGGGCATATGAAGATGCTTTGAGAGAGTATGATGAACCAGTGGACTGGGCAATGACGGAGGGTGGGCCGCTTCCTACCGTCACCAGCAGCGACATGGAAGCTGCAATTCGCAACCCCCAATCCAATTCAGCAAGTGGTCCGTCTTCGACGTCCAAAGCGCCGCAGCCTCCGCATCCGTCAACCCGTAGGAAGAGTGTGACAAGTAAAGGGACTACGGGGGCAAACCCACAAACCACACCGGCACAAACCACTCCTACAAGAAAAATTCCAAAGTCAAAAAAGACAAATATGCCTCCACGTACCCGAACTTGCGAGCCACCACCCTACCAATCGCACCGTCAACCACATCCCAAGAGTGGACACGAGGCGGACCAAAGTTCTCGCAAACATTGCTCAAAGAAGCGGTCATCCAACTCCGAGTCCGGGCCAAGGTCCAAGAAGAGTCGACCAGAGGACCACGAAAAGTCAAATACTAGACGCAAGAGATCCACTTCGAGCCGTCCTTCTGAATCAACAAGCCAAGAGCCGCCAACAGCAAAACAACGGCAAGAAAAAGCTCCGGTAAATCATGCTACACTATCCGAGAACGAGATCAAGAAGTGGTTAATCCTTATCACGGACGAAAATTTAAGTCGACGAAAACGCCGCGAGCATGCTTTGCACTTCTTGGGAGCCGCCGATAGTACCCTGGTAACATTACAGTACCGCACTCTCAGTCTCCAACTGCATCCCGACAAAAACCCGTCGGACGCACTAGCAAAGCAACGATTCCAAGTTCTTGGGTGTGCAAGAGAAATGTTCCGTTAGCTAACCAGTTGCCATACATGAGGCATCGTCTTTATATTATTTCTTCCAAACTCGCTAATGCTCCTTGTATGGCGCCCACCAACACGGAAAACTTCTTTTGCATGTATTACACATTTGTTTCATTCTTGCGTGCAATTGCGTGTCCTCTAAAATTGTAATTTTAATTAGCATTCAAAAGGTACGATTAACAGACTTGCAATCAATTCCGCTACATTGCAAATTTAACAAACCTACGTACAATTAGTGCACGACGTAGGTTGCAGGTGTACTCTTAGCGGAGTTACCTTCACTTATTAGTACACAACGCACGATGCAGATGTACTCTTAACGGAGCAGCAAGCGTACAAAGCACTCATCCACGTTGTGCGCGCACCTTCAATTGTTGCAAACGGTTTGTTAGAATCCTCTCACACAAAGGGTGATGCATCTTCTAAAACATACGGAAAACATTTTGGTAGCAAAGCGGGTGTACTCTTAACGGAGTTACCTTCAATTATTTTCATCCATTTGCCAATCCATAAGAGCAGGGTACAATTAGTGCACGACATACAATGCAGTTGTACTCTTAACGGAGTTACCTTCACTTATCATTAAACGACGTAAGATGCAGGTGTACTCTTAACGGAGTTACCTTCTCTTATTTGCAACAAAAGTACAAGTCAAGGTGTACTCTGCATGGAGTTACCTTCATTTACTTGCAC
>OZ038378.1:47304956-47459956 GCA_964036045.1 Eutreptiella sp. 'Long Island Sound 2002'
CCGCGGGCAAGGCTTGGATGGACATATCCAGCCATGGGGAAGCATGAGGAAACCGAGGAGGCCAAGCGCATCATCGAGATGGAGAAGGCCATGGAGCAAGAGGGGGTCAAGTGCTTTGTGGTGATGGCAAACCGTACGGACCTGGCCAAGTTACGGGGTGCCCGCGTCCAGGCTATTCGAGAGGAAACCCTCGAGCAATGGATGGTGGCCCCTGTAGAGCTAGTCAGGTCGGTGCTCACAGAGGACTGGTCGGATGACTACGCGGCATCCGAGCACTGGAGCAAGTACTGGAATGCCGTGAGCGCCCCGTCGGACGACGCGGGGCCTGAAGGCTTGACCGAGGATGGAGACAAGTTGTTCCTCAAGGACAAGCTGCTGTTGCCCGAGAACCGAGTGGAGGAGCTCATTGATCATTGGCACAACGCCCAGCTCATGCACCCTGGCCGAGACAAGATGCAGCAGGACCTGGAGTGGTGTTTCAAGTTCCCTCCGGGGTACCACGCCATCCTGGATAGGTACTGCAGCGACTGTGCCGTGTGTCGGGCCACGAAGAGTCCCAACCACTCCACAGCGTG
Organism: Eutreptiella sp. 'Long Island Sound 2002'; assembly: GCA_964036045.1. Classification (NCBI taxonomy): domain Eukaryota; phylum Euglenozoa; class Euglenophyceae; order Eutreptiales; family Eutreptiaceae; genus Eutreptiella; species Eutreptiella sp. 'Long Island Sound 2002'. The sequence continues at coordinate 47,305,532 of OZ038378.1, forward strand.
CAACCCGGTGTATACGGCTATACCGGAGGCCCCTATGCGGTCCCTGGCCATGGATGTATTCGCCATGCCTGAGGTCACCGTGGAAGGAGAGACCTACGACTGTGTCATCCTGGCGGTGGATAGGCACAGTGGGTATATCGTGGCGGTCCCTGGCAAGAAGTCCAAGAAGAAGGACAAGAAGGACAAGCATGGAGTGGGGCTGCAGGCCAAGACCGTCGCTAATGCCATGATCAGGCATTGGCTGACGATTTTTGATGTCCCAGCTGTCATCTGCAGTGATCGGGGCAGGCAATTGGTGGGGACGTGGTTCAAGACGATGTGCAAGCACATGGGGATCCGGCACGCCAAGACCGTGGCGTACCACAGCCGGTCGAATGGCCGTGCTGAGGTGGCCGGGCGGCAGATGTTCGAGGAGTTCCGCCAGCTGCACATTGACGAACCGGGCCGGAACTGGTATAACTCGCTGTGGAGAGTGCTCCAAGCGTATCACGACCTTCCGGGACCCACTGGACTGTCGCCCCATCGCATCCTGTTCCTACGGGATCGAGTGTCACGCACTCTCCCGTGGTTGAACCATGGCAAAGTGGCCCGGGATGCGAACGCTATGATGGCTGAGGCGGACGACACGGCGGCCAAGGTGTGCAAGGCACTTCAGGACGAGCATGACAAGAGGGCCAAGTACTTCAAGCAGGGAAAGGTCCAGAAGTATGCTATCCAAGACACCGTGTGGGTGGAGCGGCACCACAAGGATGTCCTGTCCAGGCATCGGCAGGCATCCTGGTATGTGCCGGGGGTAATCGTGTGGAAGGTCGGGCAGGATGTGTATGCGGTTCGTGTGGGGGATAACAAGATCCTGGACCGCGACCATACCCAGCTTCGTCCCCGAGCACCAGACCCCAGCGGACGTCCCGTCACCTTCGAGTTCACGGCCGGCGATGTGGACTCGGACGACGAGGGTGAGGACGACGACTTCACCGCCGAGAAGATCCTGGCGGACAAGCCGGACCCAGGGACGCCTGGGGGGAGGCTTTATAAAGTCCGTTGGAAGGGATTCGCCGCATCCAGGGACTAGTGGGAGCCTCCGAGCAGTTTTGTGCCGAGGTACACCACGCTCCGGATGGACTACCTGAAGAAAAAGAATATTTCTATGGATGTCAAGGACGTGTTGGTCCATTTGGTGGCTGCAGTAGCACCGTAATGGATCCCCCTTGGCATTTTTGTTTGTTTCTGTGCTTGGGGAGACGGGTGAGGGCGTTCATCCGGGCTTTTTGGGCCTTGATTGGCCATCTACCCCCTTCACTCGATCACCACATATATATTTCATTGTGGTATACTTATTTAGGTCGACCGACGACGTTTCTCTATCTTTGATCCCCTTGGTCCATGTTGTAGATCAAGAGGAGACTGGATATGGCGTAGGGCACCGATTATGAGTGTCCTCACCCCTCCCTTGGGGCGTCGTGGACGCCTACGACGTGTGTGGGGCCTCCATGTGTCCTTGGGACATGGGGGGGGGGGGGGTTGGAGCCCATTGGGGTCCTCCGGTCCTCTCTTCAATGACTTCGGAGCGGTAACAAAGCTCTGAGAAGGGGGGTGAAGCCGGTTCGGACCCCCGTGGCCATCTTGGGGTCACTTGGGGTGTGTATCTATGTGCCGGCAAGCCGCCATTGGCTGATATCATACTCTCCCATCCACCTGACCTAACCCGATGTGATAGGTTTGGCCATTCCGGCTATGAGCGGCCATATTCAGTACCGAGGCGCCGCCAGCGGAGATTTATATATCGGAATATCAGGAATCAACAGGTGTAAAGGGAAGCTCAGGACAGGACAGAACAAGGTTGGTTTCTTCTGTGGACCTCTGCATTTGGCAGGGTCAGGATTACAGCAATTATGTCTAATTTCTGTTTGTTGTGCATGACATAGCCCCATATAAGTTATTTGCTGTGGTGCGTCGCAGATGCCGCTATTTGGGCACTGCAGGGCACGCGTGCGCACTGACGTGTGCATTGTTTTCTTTCTGAGAAGCACTGATTTTTATTATAAAAAGATCTGATTTTGTAGGATTTTAGCATGTTTACAGTGTATGTATTGTGCTGAGCGTCCATTATTGTTTAGGCCATGAAACGGCTTATCTGTTGAATCACTCTGTATCACCAAGTCAAGATTGATCAACTCATTTGATTTATTGCGTGCGGCAATTACAAGAAGGGCGTCGTTTCAAGGTTTTCAAAATGGGACTGCAGGAGATTCAAAATGAGAGGTTTGAAAATTCTGAGTACTGGCCGAAACAAGACTCTGAGGTCTTGAAATATTCAACAGATAAACACGACGTTTCTTTGCCTTTGCCTGTAGCTGCAGATGAGATCAATAAGAGTGAGGAGTGCAATCACAGGAGTCTACGGCCCGGCCGAGCCGTCAATCAAGACACCATCAAGGCGCCGTCCAGACCAGCGCCAGCCCCGCCCAGGACAACACGGCCGCCGAAGCGCCTTTCAAGTGGAGTAACAGAAGTGCCACGATGTGCTGAAGCCGCCGCCATCACAGCAGTGCAACGACTCATCGCACAGGAAGAACGAATAAGGCAAAGTCTCAGGTATGAGCAACAAGTCATCTGCGCGAAGAGGTACGCGAACTTTGGCCACGTTTTTCAAAAGCTCTATTGCCGGTTGTTCCAGCCTTCGTTGAATTCGGGGCAGACAAGTACGCCGCCGAACGAACTGAAGGAGCCAGGGAAGCGCTCATTGAAGGAGCTGGCGGATTCCATGAAGGCAACGCCAAAGAAGAACACCGCAAAATCGAATGCGCCGCCGAACAAGAACAAAGCGTCTGAGTACTCAGGTGTGTTGGCGAAGTTCGAGACCTCGTTGGAAAATTCCTTGAAGCGATCCTTAAGTGACCTCCGACGAGTTGTGGAACTGTTGGGTAACTGTTCGCCCTCTGTGTCCGTCAGAACGAACAAATGGAACAAGTTCGTCGAGAAGCAAGAACCAAGACCCGTTTCAAGTGTGACGAAGCGCCCGCAGAACGAATCCCAAGTGACTGAGTGCCGAACGGACGAGTTACAAGCGAGTTTGGATGATTTTGACGCGTGGACAGTAACTTCGGGAGATCCTGGTGGAGTTCAGCAGCGAAGGAGCTCCACAAATGAGTCGTCGAACGTCGCGAGGCCCAAACAAAGGGGACAGCGAGCAGGACGAGCTGTGCAGCGTCGCCGCGCTATAGCCAAGTTCTTTGAGGTATTAAACTCAATCCAAGGTCGCGCACGCCGAGGTACAAGCGAGAAAAAGACCGAGTGCCCTACGCGAGACATGTGGGGGCAGTCTGTGGTGAACTCCAAGGAGAACCAAGGGAATCCCTTCTTGGACTGAGCAGTGCTCTTTAAAGCGCGCTGCTTTTGCCGTTGGCGCGCTGGATGAAGCGCAATGCCTTTGGTGTGCTCAACGAAGGGAGAGGCCTCCGGAAAATAGTGGATCATAACCATCAACAAAATGATCAACAAGTTCGGAAACTTCACCAAGACCTCATGGGGTTTCATACTTCGTTGAAGCAATCATACGACAGACTTGTGGAATGCGCAAGCCATGTAGACAAACAAATGGAGACCATCACCAACTCAATTTCGACATCAACAAGCATGCTTTGGCCATGATTCAACTACAAGAGGAGCAACAACAAGCCAGCTCTTCACATCAAGGGCCATTGGTTCAATATGGTGGAAATTTTCCACAAACACCACAAGATCAATTGATACCTCATCAAGAAGGGCCCCAAGAGTTACCACCACATCAAGATAGTGCAGTGGATAATATGGGAGTGCAACCGTGGGCGTTGTTCAATTTGCGAGCGCTTGCAGCACTTTCTTTGTCAGTTTTTGGCGCTGTGAGCGCCTTGTGGTATATATCTGCCACAGATGACAGAATGTGATGTAAATTACAATGCATCCAAAAGTTGACTTTGTCAACGAGGTCTTTTTTGGCCTCTTCTTGGGCGCCAAGCGCCTTGTTTGCTGGCACTGACATGTGCCTTTGCTTTCTTTTTCGTTGTAGATACTATTTTGGATCTGCAATGAGCAGTGTGGGATACACCCTGCTTTACACTTTGAGTGAACTCTGGTTTACTCAGTTTTGCAATTCTGTTTTGCTTTGCACCTGCCTGCTTGTGAGCAGTGTGTCTTTTTTTCTTTTTCAGCTGCTACTGTCTTGGAGAAAAAGCAGAGTGGTTTTCCCGTTTGTTTTTCTGCTTTTGTTGGAAAAAGCAGGGGCTTTCTTTCAGTATTTTTATACTAAATTTTATCTGTGCCATGAGCACTTCAGGTTGTGTGCCATGAGCAATTATCAGGTTTTTACACCCTGTGAGGAGTTTGAGTGGGTATAGGTTGAAACACCACTTCACCACTTCCCTAGGGCACTGTTTTGTGACAGAAATCTCTTTCAGGAGGGTAAAGCTATCTGTGGTATCAGTGGTATTCCACTAGCATGATCTGCACATAGATAGTAGCTGTTTTTACCTGGAATGAGTAGAAATAGCCAGATCACAGACAAGAATATCTGTATTGTATTGTAGGTAAAGGCCTGCATGTTTTGCTATTTTTTTTTCTCGGGTCAGCAACTCATTTGGGGAGTGCTGAGCCTGGGGGGGGAGTGTAAACATGCAAGGCAGCCTTTTGGGTGCTTGCGTTTTACACCCACCCAGCTCTGTCTGAGGTTTTCCCAGCCCTATGGTAAAACCCTTCGCACCCTTTTGTTTTGGGGTCTCAGCCACACATCAGGGTATGTGTGGGCTTGGGGGGGGAGTGTAAAGGGAAGCTCAGGACAAGACAGAACAAGGTTGGTTTCTTCTGTGGACCTCTGCATTTGGCAGGGTCAGGATTACAGTAATTATGTCTAATTTCTGTTTGTTGTGCATGACATAGCCCCATATAAGTTATTTGCTGTGGTGCGTCGCAGATGCCGCTATTTGGGCACTGCAGGGCACGCGTGCGCACTGACGTGTGCATTGTTTTCTTTCTGAGAAGCACTGATTTTTATTATAAAAAGATCTGATTTTGTAGGATTTTAGCATGTTTACAGTGTATGTATTGTGCTGAGCGTCCATTATTGTTTAGGCCATGAAACGGCTTATCTGTTGAATCACTCCGTATCACCAAGTCAAGATTGATCAACTCATTTGATTTATTGCGTGCGGCAATTACAAGAAGGGCGTCGTTTCAAGGTTTTCAAAATGGGACTGCAGGAGATTCAAAATGAGAGGTTTGAAAATTCTGAGTACTGGCCGAAACAAGACTCTGAGGTCTTGAAATGCTTGCGTTTTACAACAGGGTTTTATTATCATAATGTTTCCGTAATTTTTCAGCCTTTCGTTCTGATGGTCAATGTATCAACGACTGTCAGTTGGCTCGCGATTTTGCGGTAACCGATTGGTTAACTGTTGTTTCTAGATATATTGGCGGAAACTCCGATGAAGGGTCAGATTTCATCAGTAAAGGGTTCGTTGCTTCCGCAATTTTATAAATATGCACTCGAAATTTTATTCTGAATTTTTCGCGATGTCGAAATCGGATTTTCGACTTCGACATCGCCGCACTTGATTTGGTCTTCTTCGAGTGGCCGTACTCCTTTCCCTATGCCCAAATCAGGTTTCCCTTATACTTGCCACCCATTTGACTTGAAGATATAAGGGTAACAAAAGTGAATCGTGGGACCACTTTGAAGAGCCATATCTACGCGCGAGTGTGAGGAAAGAGAATAAGGAAGGTTGCGTTGCAAGCGCCTTGGTCTCAACTTAATTTAGGAAGCATCAAACGCCTTTGGTGTGTACACATGCCCGGTGTGTCAAGGGATAAGGGCCAAGAAGGTAGAAAGTGGTTTACAACTCTTGGGCCATGTAACCGAATATTTTATTGCGACTTTCGAGTGTACCGCATGAGTGTTGGGGTTGCATAGATACTTTCCTTGGGTTCCCACGTATTTTTAACGTGAAGTTATGTCCATGGAGGGGCATGGCATACCATGGTGGGAGCCACTTTTGAGGGTATGTGTTATATGCATGGTATGTGCTTCGATATGCTCACGCCCATGTTATATATCTTCGTGTGGCCGAAGAGATGGGGAGCCACACGCGACAAGGGCTTTGCCCATGTCTCAATTGTGGAATTCAAAGCGCTAGACTAAGTCTACCGCGTATGTATTGCTCATGGTATGTTTGGCAAAGAGATCCATGAGTGCACTCCCATTTTCATGGGGCATGTAGATATGGGTGGCGAAGGTATCTCCATGCGCCCGATTGGGGATCCAAGTGGGGGAATTGTTCGCAACTGGTTCCAATCATTTGTGTATTGAACCATGAGCGGATATCATGGGTGAGCATAGAGATATACTATCATGACAACTTCGTATTTGGACATATTTGCATGTTTTTGACCTCATTTTATGCTCATTTTTGTGTTTTATGTGCTCAACTGGTCGGCTAACAGTAAAGTGCCTGGAGATCCGTGAACTATGGTATGTTGCTTATATGTTGGCATATGCTTCGGTGTTGTACCTCAGAATATGCCGGATCACATGGTCACTTTGGCGTCGCACACGAGGCCTCACAAAATTAGGTCTCAAATTCATGAGTTGACTTGTGAAGCATGCCATGTACATAACCGGAGAGGGTTCGGAGCCAATGATGGGATATTCCTTGGCATGGACCTTTGGTTTACATCACCCTTGTATATTACTTTCCGGTTTGACACATGCATGGAGCATTTAGGTATTTGTCGTATGCATTTTTGAGTATATAATTGAATATTGGGCACTATGGTGTGTTTTGCCTGATTTGGTTAGGTTGTGAGGTCATCTTCATGGGGCAGTTCTCCAAGCCCATTCGACTCCAAGTCCAACCAAGGTTATGTCAGGGTAGGGCATGGTCCTGAGTGCCACTCTAGACCATGACACGCCACCTCCCCTATTGGGCTAGGATTTAGAGGCTGGGGGGTGAACACATTTTTGGGGTTTATGTAGTGACTTGTGATACATGGCATTCAGCCATCTCATTTGACCTGGTTCAGGGCAATATGTTGGCGAGTCAAGGGAAGGTCTTGAGTCCAGGGAATGAGGGGTTTATGGCTGTGAATGTGTACGTTTACCTCTTTCCCCAACTTTGCTTTATTTGTGTTCATATGCCAATTTCAGGGCTTTCCTCTTTGGTGCAATTCTTGTACATGCCCGCCACCGTGGGACGACCGGTGTGCTGAACGGAAGCCCGCAGTGTGGATTGGATTGTGGATTGGGTTACTGCTGTATTTGTGGGATCTGGTTGCTATTCAGGGTTGAAGGAGGATTACATTTTCTATATTTTTGGATTTTGGACCTTGGAATTTGAGGAATGCAATCGTTGATCCGGAGTAAATCAGCAGGGGTAACAGGCGGAAGGGGCACAGCGGGGGCCGGTCCTGGTAGGGACCTTCTTCATCACACAAAGGGTGATGCATCTTCTAAAACATACGGAAAACATTTTGGTAGCAAAGCGGGTGTACTCTTAACGGAGTTACCTTCAATTATTTTCATCCATTTGCCAATCCATAAAAGCAGGGTACAATTAGTGCACGACATACAATGCAGGTGTACTCTTAACGGAGTTACCTTCACTTATCATCAAACGACGTAAGATGCAGGTGTACTCTTAACGGAGTTACCTTCTCTTATTTGCAACAAAAGTACAATTCATGGTGTACTCTGCACGGAGTTGCCTTCATTGACTTGCAACAACCGTCAAAGCAGTCATCCACGTTGTGTGCGCGCCTTCTATTGTTGCGAACGGTTTGTTACAATACCCTCAAACAAAGGGTGATCCATTTTCTAAAAAAGACGGTGAACGTTTCGGTAGCAAAGTGGGTGTACTCTAAACGGGGTTACCTCCCCTTATTTTCGTCTATTTCCAACCATCTCATTTGCCAATCCATACAAGCATGGTACAATTAGTGCAGGACGTGGGATGGAGGTGTACTCTTAACGCTCCTCATCACGTACACTGCACACTCTAAATTTATCCTGCTACATGCCGTCCTTGTGCGCCTCAGTCATGGCAGAGAACCTATTGAATTGCACATCTCTCACAACTTTGGCTTTGAGTTTGCGCATCGCAAAGAATGAAGACGGGTTGGTAACTTTTATGGACGATAACACATCTAATCGCCTCTTCAAAGACGTTTTCTGTAAGGACATGCATATGCTTAATTTACTCCACCTCAATCTCTCCTCTGGGTCCATCACTAATAGTGGTGCATGCGCGTTGGCAAATGAATTGTGCAACGCGCAAACACTTACCCACATGCATCTGGACCTAGGTTACAACAATATAGGTCCACTTGGGGTGGCCTCTTTATTTCGTTTGATGGGACAATATAAAAAGCTGCAAAGTTTCTATTTGAACGTCTGTGCAAATCTGAAGTGGGGGACCCAAAATGAATTGGCCAAACCCTTTTACATCCGAGAACTTGCAACCACTTTGTGTTCCATTCAGCTGGATTTCCAAGACATTGGTCTTGTTGACCATAGTGTGATTGACCTCGTCAACATCTTGGTTAACAAATGGAATCCGCAAGTGTTGCAACAAAGCAACACATCCGCACTCCTTTCGCTAAATCTTCTCTACAATGATAATATTGATATGGCGGGGGTTTGTGCATTGCAAATGCTAGTAAACCACTTTGCCGTTGACGTGCATACAACAATTTCATGTGATGCATTCGATTCACCCCATTTGTACAGCGACGACGACTAGGTCCTTCGTCGGCAATTCTATGCCATTTCAAGCCAGTTCCCTTCAATTCCAAACTTTTCTAGTAGCCAAGAGTTCCAACCAGTTCAGGTTGCCATCCGTGGGAGTTCCCAACGTACAGGTGTACTGCTAACGGAATTACCATCACCTTCATGCCATGTCTAAACCTTGGGAGCAAGGGTTACAACTGTTTCTGTACAGTGATTACCACGAAACTCGCAAGTAATTCCTTCACGTGTTTTGCCAACTGTGCTTCGTTCCTCCAACACTGCCACGCGGTTACGGTAGATTACGGTTTGATGGACATACGTACGTACGGGCTCTTTCTGAGCGGATAGAAATTCCCATTAGCCTTCCCCTCCACCTTGTGCACGACTCCGACATAAAGAACCCGCGTGTCTTTTAGGAGAGGGGTGTAGATTAGAGGATATATATATATATATATATATATATATATATACCCCTCTCCCCTTAAATTTAGCTAACAAGCAACAAGCAACAACACGTCTCCGTGCCGTTTTGGCCATTGCACCTTCCCAACGCCTCGGGCCTGACTCTACTTTAGCCATCCTAGAGCCTAGGTGGTGGCCTTGCCAAATCCAAGTTTTGAGCCAAAAACTCACCGGTGGCGCCCCGGGGCGGTGGCGCCAATTTGGGAGGTGCCCTCCCAAATCTGCGCAGTTTTGGGCCAAAAACAGCCATTTTTCGCCCAAAACGGCCCTAGTAAGGGTTCAAAACAACCAAACGAAGGCAAACGGCTGCTACACTGCACGTGCGGCTTGACTTTCTCGTGACCAAGGGACCTTTGGTGCCCTCTAACTCCACGATATGTCCCAGAAACGGCCCAAAAAGGCGCCAAAAAGCCCCAAAAACTGCGCAATGTGCAGCAACCCCCCGAAACCAAGAACGGGCCGTATCTTGGACTACGTGGCTCCAACTCGAATTCCGAGGGCACCAAGTCCACCCGCAACCCCCCACTTTTTGTGGTTTCCAAGCCTCAGAATCGCCCAACGAGACACGTAGACCCCCGTACCAGTGGTCGGTTGGTGCAGCCGGAGGGCCGGCCAGCCCACGCACAGTGGGGGCCAACGGTGGGTCCACCGGGGTCCCCGGGGCGAAAAAAAAGATTTTTTCCAAAAGTGTTCCTAGACCACTTCGGATGCTCAAACAAGTGTTTTTAGGCCGTTTGGAGCCCGTGCTGGCGCGTTTTGGGCCATGGAAAATCCCAAAATGCCTTGAAAATGGGCCGTTTTGGGACCAACAATGGGTCAAAAATGGGTCAAAAACGCGTTTTTCCAAAAATGATCCCGGACCATTCGGGATGCTCAAACAAGTAGTTTTAGCCCATTTTGAGCCCATGGTGACGGGTTTTGGCTCATGGAAAATCCCAAAATGCCTTGAAAATGGGTCGTTTTGGGACCAAAAATGGGTCAAAAATAGGTCAAAAATGTGTTTTTCCAAAAGTGATCCCGGACCATTTGGGATGCTCAAACAAGTGTTTTGAGCCCATTTTGAGCCCGTTTTTGACCGAGTTTAGCCCCTTCCACCACATGTATGGACCACTTTGTGCCCTTCGCACGTACCTTAGAGCCGTGTGGTGGAGCCACCTAGAGTTGGGAGAGGGGTGTAGATTGGAGGATATATATATATATATATATATATATATATATATATATATATATAGTCATAGTCATAGTCATAACCACTTATCATGCCGTCTACTGGAGTTACCGGGCATCTCGCGCCGACAGGTGGTTCCTGCCTCGCTCGATCCCGTGGGTCCCAGGGCTGCCTGAGGTGGCCCACAGCATGACGGAGGACCCAGAGGACCGGGGATACCGGGCAACCAGGCTTTGGGGGCAGTGGCAACTGCAAAGCGTTAGCATTAGCAACGGCGACGGACGCTGGTCCGTTTGTTCGCCGGGGGTAAGGGGGCAAGGCAAAGCAGCGCAGCAGCATCGCAACAAGCAGAAAGCAAGGGCACCTCTGTCCGTCGCAATGCAGCAACCAAGGAACAAAGCAGCACGCATGCGGCGAAGCGAGAGCTGACCCTCCATCGTTCACGTTGCCCCGACACCCAACACCCATGACCCCTCGTAATCCATTGTCGTCCGCGTCCTCGAAACTGCCCACCACCCCTGACTCCACGTTACCCTCTGCCAGCACGCACTAGCCTGTATGTGCACAGCCAGGATTTCTGGGAGGCTCCAGCCTAGCCTGGCCCTCAGCTGTCATCGCCCCCATGTCTCCACATTGTACGCCATCTTCCCACCGCACCAGCCCCCTAGTATAGTACAGAAACACGTTACCAACTCCACGTCCCCGTGGCCCCGTGCTGCCCCCGTACCCCAGATATATACCATGCTGGCATCCCATGTCAGGGGCCAGCGCCCAGTCTGCATCGAGGCATTCACTTGCCCACATATAATATATCTTGAGGGTCTACAGGGGGGGACGCCGGCCGCTTTGCGACGGGAGTGGCGCAACCCGTGAATATCGCTGGCTGGGATTCGGGCTGGTGGGTGCCGTAGCTTGGTTATCGACCCCCTGTAGGGGTACCCACCAGAGGCTCGCCCCGGGCCGTGGTTACCAGGTGCACCTCATCTGGCCCACATACAATGCCCTGGCGCCTACCCTTGACCCTTACCTGCACTGATTGGCCAGCTTCCGTGGTTGCGCCTCTTCCGCCACAGCAGCGGCCAGGCCGCAGGTTCGGCCCCCACCGACGACGTGGCGAGCCTACTTATAGCATTGGCCCGCGCGTCACCCCCCGGACCACTCAGCACGCCGCTCCCCTGCCCTCCTCGCCTCTAGCCGACCGGACTGGTGCCCCCCAGGGGTAAGCTGTTACAGTGGTGAGGCGACTGCATACTCTTCACTATGCCACCTGCGAGTCGCCACGACACTCACCACTGCAACCACAAGGCCATGGTCAGAGGTTAGACTATGTACATGCCCGCAGGCACGGTCCCTCTAGTTTGTTAACGGGGCCAGGGGATGCCCCCGCGCTCCCCCTGAGTTGTTAGAGGGGTCAGGGGGACACCCCAGTACCGCCATGCATCCCCGCGCTCCCCCACTGTACGGTTCCCCAGTACCGCCGCGTTCCCCCACCGTACGGACTCCAGTACCGCCGCATACCCCCACCATACGGTCCCCTGTACCGCCGCGTACACCCCCACGATGTCAGTACACCGTCATCTGGAACTTCCCCGCTGCTCCCCCACCGCACGGCTCCCCAGTACCGCCGCGTACCCCCGCCGTACGGATCCCAGTACCGCCGCGTTGACCCCCAAGACTCCAGTACTCCGCCACCTGGAACTCCACGTGCCCCCTGTGAGCGCTCCCTCCAGGCTGCCACGCCGTCTCCACGACGCCCGCCATACTGTCCCCCTGATGACCCCACCGTCATAACCTTCCACGCACACATCTTCGCCCCGTCGCCGCTCCTGGGGCCTGCAGGCTGACCCCGCAACCCCGTGTAACACTCCCAGGGGGCGCCGCAGCGCTGTAACCCCCAAACAACTCCGTGCACCCCCGGTGTATCCCGAGCAACCACTCCCAAGACTGCCGTAGCCGGGCCGCCAGTAGAGACCCCGGTGCCATGGGAATACCCTACAGGGGTTTGGGCCTTATTACCCTGGTCGGGACGACCCATGACACCTCACTGTTGTATGCGGCGACCCGGGGCAGGCGGGTGAAGCATCCCTGTCCGACCCTCATGCACGGGGGCAGTACGGCTCACCATCAGGCCGGCACGACCTGTCACATCGCGTTGGCCGTCATACGCCGCCTGCCAGTACCGCACATTCAGGCCGCGTAGGCACTGCTTCTCAGGCGCCACTCCCTCCGCTGCGTCCAGCGTAGGGATGGTAGCTGGTGCACCCACAATTCCCATCCCCATCAACCTGCACCCCCGGCACCCACCACTCCGTCACCATTTCCTCCGTGATGCCACAACCAGAGTATCCGTGAGTCGCCCTCCAGAGCCGCCCACCACAGCATCAGGGGCAGGGCCGCAGACGGCGCTCCAGGGCACCGCACCCCTTCCACTCGGACGCTCTTCAGGCCACCCTGGATAGTCGTCCAGGCACTTGAGGACATCCGTCCAGAGTGCCGCAGTGCCCACCTCGCCTTAGGCCACCCCCTGTCGGCATGCCCCTGACATGTCCCGCACAGCGGGGCGGAGGCACACTGATGAACCCAAACGGACACCGTCTCCCCGCACCCGTGGCATCGCTGCGGAAGCACAGACCGCGATGGAACGCAGCTACCATCACAGCACTGCGACCACAGGTCCTGCCATACATCGGAGCACGCGTCCTGGAGCCCGAGCAAAGCCCCTGTCAGCGTGCGTGCTGTGGCACTACTGAGGAGGCTGCTCCTCGCCTCCTCCCACGTGGACACCGGGCGGAGTATCGGTCGTCCGTCGGGCATCTCCGGCAGGCTCTCAAGCAGCCGTGGCCACCGCGCCACCTTGGGGCCGCGCGTGCCATGCGCCAGGAGCTCCCAACCGTAGTCCCGCAAGACCTCCCCGATGACAACAACCCCGTCCTGCTCCGGGCCCCTGGCGGAAGCCAGAACCAAGCGTTGCCCTCCCGCCCGAGCCTCAATGACCGCCCTGAGACCCAGGGTGTCAAGGGTGTGACGGGCATCGGCAGCCACGTGGTCGTCCCCCTCTGGCAGAGAGAACATGGCCTCCGTGACTTGGCCTTGCGCGTCGTCGCCCTGTACCCGCGCCAGCTGCTCGGAGCCCACTAACACTGCCATGGACCGCTGCTCCGTGACCGCCGGTACGGCTCGTCGCAGCTGCCGGTCACATAGCCACAACGTACCCACGTCAAGTACGACAGCCACCGCCAGGACTGGGAGACCGCACAGAGGTTGCTGAAGGACTGGCAGCACCTCGCGAGGCCAGCCCACGACGTTCCCCACAGCTGGATGGTTGGCGTACACCTGGAGCCAGGGATCACTCTGGCCGTCAGGGTGTCTCACCTTGGTACCCCGCACCTGGGCCCAGGACTGCGCCGACACCACGCGGGACCACTCCCTGAATGCCGTGATGTCTCGCGCCACCCAGGAACCGATCCACCGGTCGAAGGCCTGCGCCACCGCCGCCATCCAGTGAGGGAACAAGGAGAGGGCCTCCTCACGCTCGATGCACGACCGCGACACCAGCAGTGCGTGCAGCGGTGCCCTCAGAAAGGTTGCCCGCAGGTCGCCGGGGAGGCCGGCAAACGGGTTCCACGGCGGACGCTGCAGGATCCTCCCTGCCGGCGGGCAGAAGGGTGTGTCACCGCGCAGGAACGCGTATACCGCCCTCCTTCGATCTTGCATCGGCAGCTGCATGATCTGGGTGAGCCGATGGTTCCTGCGGGCATACACATCTTCCCCAATCTGGACCATGTCCTCCACAAAGAGTCTGGCCTTGGCAGGACCCCGGGACGACGCTGCTCGCACCGCAGCGAACAGCCGCTTCAGGTCCCCGGGTACGACACCTGCCATCAGGGATTCTGCCCACCTGCAGCCGTGCTCCCTCCACGCCACGAACTCCACCGCCCTGTCCGTCAGGGGTAGCTCCGCCGTGAACTCCTCCACACGCCTGCACAGGAGCCCAGCCACCTCCTCGTCCCGCGCACACAGTAGGCGCATGTGGCCGATGTCCTCCTCCGGCCCCCCACAGAAGATACAGGGGTGGGCTGGTATTGCCACACGCGTGAGCTTCTGTCTCCACCGTCGCATGACCTGCATGGTGGACAAGCGACCGTCACGTGCCCGCAGCATATTCCTGTGCGTTGGGCCGTGGTGCACAGCTCCCAGGGACATCGCCTCGCAGGCGCCAGCTAGTGGCGTGTGCGCCCTGGTGCGCGCCGCTAGCGAACGCCACTCTATCTCCCGGACCTGCTGAAGGGCATGCATGGATGGTACACGCGGCTCGAGCTCACCATCATCCCCCGGTACCAAGAGGATGGCGTGCTCCTTCGGCAGGACAAGATGGACTGGCGGGGCCATCGCACGGGCCGCGGCAGAGTCCGGTGCCTCAAGCGGGACCGCCGCTAAGTGCGAGCTCTGCCTCACCACCCAGTGGTGCGGCCCCCCAACTCGGCGCGGCAGCCGCCGCAGCCCCTCCACTATCCAGCTCAGTGCATGTTGATTGACCAGATGTGACGTCGGCCCCTTGATGCCACGGTACAGGGCCTCCTGCGCCCTGCGGAGATGCGCTCCTATGACGGACGCATCCACCACGTGTACCGTGCACGCTGACGGGGGTGTGTGCAACAAGTACGCCGCCGCGCCAATGATCTCTGCCTCCGGGACCGTGCCGTAGATGGCACCCGTCCATGTGGGGATTCCGTGGCTGGCCACCGCCACATTTGTGGCGTCGTCTCCCTGGGGCGACGCGTCAGACGATGTGACTTTAGTCGCCACCGGCACCCAGCAGTACCGGTGGGGCTCTAGCCACGCCACGTCGGAGTGGGGGCTCTGCACCACCCTTCCCAGAGACGCTGCGCTGGAGGCCGTGAGCTCCGGGGACAGGACCACCCTCGGTCGATACACCGCATGTGGTCTCCAGGCCAGGTCACATCCGCAGACTGACTTGATGGCGTCCAGGGCGGTGGTGTATTCCGCCCCCCAAACCGTTGCGGAGCAGGAAGGCTGGTACACCACGACAGACCCCTGCTCCACTGCGCCACCACCACGCAACGACGTGACGGCGACATGCGGATCATGCGGCACGTTGGACATTCGGACCACTTCCGGGACCGAGTGCTCATCCGGATCCGGGATTGGGCCTGCCGGTAGCAGAAGAACAATTGCCCATTCGCTGCACTTGTGCATCGCCGCGCACGCCCTGGAAAACGCTGGCTGTCCGTGCACAACCCACAGTGGTGGCGGGCTTATGCCGCCCCCGGCGTGGGGAGTGAGCAGGGGGACGGACGCCGGATCGTCTTGCTGCTGGTAGCCCTCAAAGACGTCCCCCAGCAGAAACAGGAGGGCGGCCAGCGGGACGAACGGCATGGACAGCCCCGGGTTGGCCGGGTCCCATCCTTCCTCCCTGTATCCGCCCACCACATACACGTCCCCCGCAGCGGACTGTCTATTGCGTTTGCTGGCCTTCTTTCGGCGCACTGGGTGAATGAGCCGGTGAGTCAACGGACCGGGCAGCTGCGGCCGGAAGACGTCGCGAAGCCCCGTGAGCCACACGTGGTCCAGCTGGTGGGGTCCTACTCCCGCGTGCGGAAGGTGCAGGTGGTCCTCGTGGCACTCCTGTAGCTGGACCGCCCAGTGCCCAGGCGTAGGGCAGGGGAGCCGCGCATGCAGGAGGTCATTTGCGGGATCAGTCAGGGACTGCACTGCCGCATCCGTGCGGGGCCCCGAGAGAATGCAGATGTCCCTACCCTTGAAGGTGTAGGATTGGGATACCCACTTCCGCCCTGCCCACTGCACTTGCGGCAGATGGGCGTGTACACACGAGTACACCGACGACGGCATGAGAAGCCCCACGCGCAACGTCCCCATCGCCCTGAGCACCCTGTCCACCCACGTATTGCCAGCGTGTGTGGCGAATGACGCAGAGGGCACCATGAACTGCCCGCACACTCCGTACTGCACGTGCATGTCTCGGAGCATGGCCCGCAGCTCATCACGGACCGTCATCGACCTGTGGTGGGTGAGCTGAGCCACGGTCGCCACGACGGAGTCGCGGCATATAACCTGGACATCTGCCAACCGTAGCCCATGACCTGACCGCACCGCCACGTTGGACAGGTCCTTGGGCAGCTTCTCGAACTGCAGGGCCGCAGCCTTGATGGCAGTATTCAGCTTGACCACCGCCTCCGCCGTGTCGGACAGGTAGGGCGCCGCGTACCGCACGATGCCACCAACCACGGCCGCCATCACCTCATGAGGCACCGACGCCGGCCCCAGCGTGTTCTTGCACCAGCCCAGCAGGGCTTCACACCGGAGTACATGTTTCTCCTTCATGGTCGCCATCCCCCTGGGATCGAGGCGCAGGCCCAAGTATGGTACCGTGCCCTTGGCACGTAAGCATACCCATGGGGCCGCTGTGTCCCCCGGGTTCAGGTATACCATAATCGAGTGGATGCGAGCAGTACTGGCATAGGCGCATTTGCTCACGTTGAGGGACATGCCCATGTCCGTGAGATACCGCGCTATCACCGCCGCATACTCCAGGAATTGCGGCAGGGAGTGCGCTATCAGCAGGAGGTCATCACAGTACGCCTGTACCAGGGGAGGCACCGCGTGGCGAGCATCTCCCCGCGCCTTACAGGCAAGGCTCCGCAGGAGAGGCTCCAATAGGAGGAGGTAGAGCACAGCGCTCTCCGCACTGCCCTGCCGCAGGCCCCTGTGGAGCCGTATGCTCGGCGTCGGACCATGCGCAGTGACGATGCGCACCAGGGACCCGCAGCTGAGGGTGTGGAAGAGCCTGATGAGCTCCTCCGGGACACCCATGTGGCGCAGGAGGAGCGCCAGTGCTCCGTGCGGCGCTGTGTCAAAGGCTTTCGACACATCGAAGGCCAGGACGTGGTTTTCCTCCATCCCACGCTGCAGCCTGCGCTGGGCCAGGAACACCGGGGCAGCCGCCGTGGAGCCCGGCATGGCTCCGAACTGCCAGTCCGCGGCCAGTCCCTTGCGTGCCAGAACAGCCGTGAACCTCCGCATGAGGGGGGTCATGAGCATTCGCATGTCTTGCTGCCCCAGCGCTATCGGCCTGTACTCGTCCAGGTTGCCCGTGGCTGTGCCCTTGGGCATCAGCCAGATAATGGCCTCGTGCCAGGACTCCGGGACATCCGCACCCCGCAGGATTGCCCTGTACGCATGCACCAGGAGCCCCTGCACCGGTTCAGGCAGCTCTGCTATGAGGGCTGCCGTGACCCGGTTGGACCCCGGAGCTTTGTCGTCCGCCACGGCCTGCCTCACGGCGTCTTTAAGGTCCTGCATGGTGTAGTCCTGTACCGACCTCCACTCCTCCGGCACCACTTTGGGAATGTGGGCCCGGACCAGCCGCTCGAAGGCCGGCAGGTTCACTGGCCGCTTGGCGTACAGCGCCTCCCAATACCTCTGGACCTCGCCAATGACGTCCGAGGCCTCCAGGAGCACCTTCTCCGACTCGCGGACGCGTACGGACCATAGGCCTGACGGGGCATAGTTCACCACGTTGATGGCCCCCCGTATCGCCGTCCATCGGAGCTGCAGGTCCGGTACCCTGCCCCGCCAGTAGTCCTTGATGGACCGGCGCCTGTTGCTCCTGAGGACATCCCGCAGCTCCTCCACGCGTGTCTCCAGCTGGCGGAGCTGTTGGTCCAATGCGGCACGCAGGTCCTCAACCGAGGCGGGGGACAGGTCGGGGTCCACTCGCCGGAGGTGCTGTAGCAGGGCAGTCGCTTCCTGGGAGTGGAGTCCGGCCGCCGCCGCGTCCCGTTGCCACAGCTGATGGGCACGCCAGGCCAGGGCCTGCTGATCCGAGAGGACCTGGTCCAGCGACGCCTCCGTTTCCGCCTGTCCGTACGGGTACTGCGGGTCCACGCCGGAAGGCATGCGCACTCCCGTGACCCTGGACACGTCATCACGGAAGGCGTAGAGCAGGTCAAAGACCGCTTGCACCTCCGACGTGCCCATGGTGGCAGTGTCCTGGTCCGATGAGAGCCACGCCTGTAGCCGCTGATCCCCGCAGGCCTTCTGCAGTACTGCCGCCACCGCCTCACGAACCCCCGGGGAGTCCGGGCGTATGGCGTGCAGCCTGCCCTGGGCGTGCGAGTAGGCCATCCTGGTGACCCTCTCTTTGCCGGCCACCGCTAGCGGGATGTCCAGGACCACAGGGCCATGATCTGACCCCAGCGTCGCTGGAGACCGCCCCGGCGCCAAGTGAGGGCGCTCACGCGCCGCCCACGGGACCAGAGGCGAGTTCAGAAGGAAGGAGTCCAGTCGGTGCCCCGCCCTCGTGGGCCTCCTGTCCTCCTCCCGTTCCGGGCCTGCCCTGCGGAAGCCACACTGTTCCCACAGGGCTTGGAACCTCCTCGTGGTAGGGTGCCACGGGGACTCCAGCCACACGTTGAAGTCCCCTCCGAGGAGCACGGCCCTGGTGCCACCCGCGCTCTTGGCCGCCGCGTACATGGCCACGTCAGCCCAGAAGGACGCCTTAGACGCCCAGGAGTCGCCGCCGCTACCCGGGCCGTGGACGTTGATGACCGTGAGGGTGCCACCTGCGGTCACCACATCCAGGGCCATGGCCTTGCCCGGCACGATGTCCACGATGTCTCGAACCTCCTCCGCGGCGAACACGTCCGTCCGAAGGGCAATCAAGAGCCCGCCGCGCACCGCCGCCGCCGACGCCGCCTGGGCATCCACCCCTGGGTATGTATGATACCCGTGGTGACGCCACTGGTTCTCGGAGTGCACCACACCTTGAGGGTCCTGCAGGCCAGTCTCCTGGAATAGGCCCAGGATGGCACCCTCGGCCTTCATGATACCCGCCGCCACCGCTTCACCGTCGAGCATACCTGGGGTCACTGGTACACCGTCCCCCCGCATCGAGCCCTGGACGTTCCAGGACACCGCCGCTCTGGTGTCGGAGGCGGGGCCCCTTCATGGCTGCACGTGTGGATCGGGGCCCCCCGCCGGATCCGGATCACTGGATGGAGAGGGGCCACCAGCAGGCTCTGGGGGACCACCTGCATCCGGCGCGGGTGGCTGGCGAGGTGGCCCCTGACCCCGTGGGCCTCCGCCCGAGGATGTCGTCGCCTGCTGAGACCCGGCAGATGCGGCGGGCTCCCCCTCAGCCTGCCCGCCGGACGAACTTGCCGCCGTACTCCCCGTAGAAGTCACTGCCCCACGCCGCGCTGCAGACCCAATCGCCCGAGACCGTGCTGCCGACGGCGACGCCCCGCGCCCCGCCGCAGGGCGGGCACCCGTGGGCAGCGTGAGCGCTCTGGACCCCGCCTGGGCCGACGCGAAAGGCCCCGCCTGGCCCCCCGGCATAACGCCAGCCAGCATGGCCAGCGCCTGGTCCCGTTGTGCCGGATCAGTCACATGGTCCCGCTGGATGTGGTCTAGCAGGTCCTTGGGGTGGAGGTGGGTAGGCCGGCAGTGCGTGCCAGCTTTCCACGTGCAGTGACCAGCCCCTTCCAGCCGAGACCAGGGGCAGACGTTGATCGTCTTTGTACCACGCTGATCCGTGGCTAAGTCACCGCCGAAGTGCCGCAGCACGTACCGAATGTTGACATAGGCGCCATACTGAGGCGGGGGGCTCCTCTTGGGCGGCGGCTGGGGCGCCCCTTTCGGGGCCTGCTTCGCCGCCGCAGCCGGGGGCGCCGCAGGCCGCACTGGTGGCACGCTTGGCGGTTGCGGCAGGTGCAGCATTCCCCCCACGGGAAACTGCTCATCCACCCAGCGGCGCCACGCGTCGGCGAACTTCTCCCGGTCGCCCTCGATCCTCCACCTGGAAGTGGAGAACGCCCGGAGCCACGGCCCCATGTTCTCCGCCATAACCAGGCGGAGGGCATCTCCTCCGCTCTGCCGGCGGAAGCGCGTCGCGGCCGCGCCTGCCACGGTCCCCTGGAGGTACAGCGCGTCGCCCCCGTCGCCACTCAGTGCACTAAGGTGCAGGGCCTCCAGGTCGGCGGGGCGGACCGTGAGCACCGAGCCCTGCCCGCGATCGTACAGGCGCAGCGCCGAGGAGTGGGGCTCCAACGCCGCCACAACCCAGTACCACGCCCGCGACGCGCTATGCAGCAGCGCAAGCGAGGCTGCCGGCCTGTTGCTGGACGACTGCGCCGCCGGGGCCCTGGGGAGGGCCGCCGCGTGACCCTGCAGCGCCCTGCATATGCCAGCTGCATGCTCAGCCTGCCACATGTTGCTCGGGACTACGGGCCAGACGTCCTGCCCCTGGACCACTGGCGGCCGCGTGACCTCCACGAAGACCGCCGGCGCTGGCGGGATGTCCTCGGCCGTGCACCTGTGCGCCCTGCGCACCGGCCCCAGCCCACTGAGGCACTCCTGGAACACCCGGTAGCAGGCCGGGCCCCTGGACCGCTGCCTCCTGAGCCGGCACGCGGTGACTACGACCCACTCCAGTCCCCCCGTTTCCACCCGAACACAGGCCCAATACTCCGCCCCCTCCAACACCACCAACCGCCCCATATCCGCCATGCCCACCGTATGGGTGGAGGACACGCTCTCCACCCGCAGCCACCGCTTGGCGCTCTCTTCCCACGGCTGGGGGGCATGCATCCGCTGCTGCTGCATCGCGTCCTGCACGTGCTGCAGGGACACTGTCGCCAGCATGGACATCCCCCCGTCCGACGCCGCTGCCATACACAGCAGGGCATGTTGCATGCGCGCCCCGGGCAGCCCCACGTTGTGCGGGACGTTTGCCAGGTCCAAGGGCGCGCGGGGCGCCGGCAGGGCCTCCAACACCGCCGCAGGCAGCTCCCCCAGGGACGGCAGACGCGCGATGGGCCCCATGTCCCTGTTGAGGACCACCGCCGCCACCCACCGCCTGTCCAGCGCGGACAGGAGGTTGCCCGGCCTCGGCACCCTGAGGAGGGTACCGACGGCGGACATGAGGGCGCACACGCCACAGTCCTTGGTGTTGCCGGCCGGCTGCTGCACCTGTGCCGCCCGGGCCTCCGCCAGCAGACGCTCCGCACCCGGCCATCCCGCCCTCTGGCCCCTGGGTGCCATGCGCATCGTCCGGACCGCCATGTCCCACGTGTGCGGCCATTGGGGCGGGGCCCCCGACACCACAGGCCGGCCCAGCGGGTCCACTGCTAACCGCGTGTCAGGGGCCACGAGGTGGTGGGCCGTCCAGTGCCGCATGTCCGGCGTCTCCAACCGGTCGAGGTACACCGCCTCTGAGCCCCCCAGCTCGACGTACCTCGCAATGAGGAGGGCAGCCGGGGTTTGGTCGTGCCGCTGGCCTTCCCACCCCTCCCTCGGGAGCATCATGGCGTGGGGGGCCAGGCACTGCACCACGTCGGCTGCCAGCGCGACCACGTCGTCGCTGAGCTCCACCCCATGGTCCGCGGCCACCAGGAATTGGTGCCTGGGCTCGGAGTACACTCGCTCCAGGGCGCCCCGCAACTCAGCTGGCGGGGGAGAGGCGTCTCCGCAGCCCCGCAGCCAGGGGAGTGCGCCCGGGAGGTGCCGCCCCGCCCCTCCTGACCAGACGGCGGCCCTAAGGACCGGCAGGTCCCGCCAGACAGCCACTGCGACCTGATCGCGCCAGGGCTGCGGCTTGTTGGCACCCCACTGGAGGACGGCCACTACAGCATGCGTGGTCAGGGGCTCCGCTGTGAGCTGCAACGCCGTCCCCCCGTCGGTCTCGATCACCGTGCCCCTTGGGGCAGTGAAGACGTGGCCATCGGCCCCACGGACCGCCACCCATCCCCACAAGACCGCCACGGTCTCCCAGCTGGGGTGGTTGGTCCTCCTGGGCAGGACCACCACCGGTGGGCTCGGGCCGTTGGCGGCCCACACGCGCCATTCCACTCCCACAAGACGCTCGTGACCAGGGGGCCGGTACACCTGGGGCCACGCGTCTGGGAGCTGGCGATGGACAGCGGTCCACACGTCAGCCCCGCCAGCCCGCGTGAACTGAAGTCCCCCCAGGATGTCCCCGTCCACAGGGCTGGGGAGGCGGGCGGTGCGAACTTCCAGCCCCTGACTCAGGCGAAGCCCTGGCCCCTCTCTGTCTCCCAGCAGCGAGACCTCCGGGTCCGTGGTCGCAAGACGAGCCGCCACCGTGGGGAGATGCAGGGAGACAGTCCACGGCTGGACCGAGACGGGCTCGCGAGGGAGGTCAGGGCAGGCCGCCACAGCACTGCCATCCCTCGCCCAGCTGAGCGCCCTGTCCCACCACTGCGCCCACGCACCCGGCGCTGCCGGCAACGACCAGGACAGGTACGTCACGACTGCCTTAGCCTGCCACTCGCGAGGGTCCATGCCGGCAGGATGTGTGTGCCACGTGCACACCCATCCCAGGTTGGCCTCCTGGACGGTGACCATGTCCCTCCACGGGACCACCGGGAACGGAGTGAGCAGGGCCGCCATGCCACACGGCAACGCCACCGCCCACTCGGTCAGGCCCCCACTCTCCACCGCATACACCACCGCCGGGAGTCCTCCCCCTTGCGCCTTTACCACCGCATCCTGCAGCAACGTCCCGTGGCCCCTGCCGTGGTCCCGGCTGCGGTCCAGGCTGAGAGCCCCCACACGGGCCATGGCCTGGAGGATCAGGAGCAACTCCTGGGGTACTCCCCGCGGCACCGGCGGCTGGGGGTGGGCGTACCGGCAGGCATCTGCCCGCATGCACCATCCCTTGGCCCAGTGCCTGCAGGTTTCCTCCTCCCCCGTCTTCGGCCCAGCCTTATCCGCCACCCCCGGCTCCCTGGGGCTCACCTCACGCGCTTCCTTCGCCCCCACGATCACCAGCTCCTCGTCCTGCTCCCCGGCACCCTGCGCCTCCTCACCCTTGAACTCCGGCTCCCCGTCCTGTTCCATGGCGACCTGCGCATCCTCACCCCCCCTGCGCTGGTCCTCCTCCTCCAGTTCCTCCGTCGTCGGCGGCGGGCCCGCAGCATCCGAGATCCTCGCCAGGGCCGCCGCCACAATGGCCTGCACGTCCACCTCCTCCCTGGCCACCTCCGGCTGATCCTGCTGCTGCTCCTCCCCCGTGGGTTGCTCTTGCCCCACCTCGTCACCGCCACGGCCTGCTTCCCCGTCTCCTCCCACCGGGATCGCGCGTTCGGACCCCCGGGGGGCGGCGCTCCCGTCGAGGCGCGTGCCCACCACCACCAGCAGCTTGAGGTCACCGCCGCGGCTCTCAAGGCGGTAGCTGCTGGAGGTGGGGACGAGGACCGCCCCATCCCCGGTCAGCAGCAGGCGGTCCGCGCCGAACACGACCTCTGCACCCTCGGGGTGCAACGCTACCAGGAGCGCATGGGACCCCAGCGCCTGGGGTGTGAGGGGCCGCCCAGCCTGCTCGCGACGCCAAGCGTCAGCCCCACCCCGCCACAAGGCCACGTACAGGCCTTCGTCCCGCCGCACGTCCTCCAGCCCTGCCTCGCCCATCAGGCGCACCACGGACAGGCGCACCGACAGGGGGAGGCTCTCCTGGGGCTCGGCCGCCCGGACATCACCGGGGTGATGACCCAGGACCGCCGCATCCCCCAGTTGGACACAGCGGACCTGGCCGTCGCCCTGGGACGCCGCCGCCAGGGCCATCTCCCGGGCGACCTGCCCTGGGCGCTGGAGCTCATAGCGCTCCAGGGCGCTTGCCAGCATCTCTGCCCCCCGCTGCCCCGTGCCCGTGAGGCGGTGCCTGTGGGCGCCCTCGGCCGCATGGTACCTGCAGTGCCGCCGCTCACAGCTCCCCAGGGGAGGGGGCGGCACCGCAGTGGGCATGGGCCGCAGCGGCTCGTTGGCCGGGTCCTCGTCCATGCCGGCGTAGACGTCGGGCCCGGCGTCGTCCTCAAACATGAGGGCCAGCGCCGACTCACCGGGCCCGTATGCCTCCTCGTCCTCCACTTCCTCCGCTTCCTGCCCCCCCTCCGCCCCGTCCCCGGCTGCGACCACCGCCGGCGGCGTGTCCGGCCGCGGCGGGAAGGGCGCCAGAGGCCGCTCGTCAGCGCCTCCGCCCCTTGCCGCCTCCGCCGCGTCCAGCCGTGCCCGCAAGTTGTCGGGCAGCCGGGCCCAGCTGGTGCCCGCATGGAGGTCCATGCTGTACGCCAGCCCCGCCGGACACGGCACACCGGGTGCCACCTGGCGCCACTCCCGCCACTCCCACATCCACTCCTCCACTCCTTCCCCCTTGGCACGTCCCCCACTGGGCTCCACAACCCCGCCGCCCTCCGCTGGCGTTTGCGCTTTCGGCACACCCCGCCCCGCGTCCTGTCCCCCCGAAGAAACCGCCTCCGTCGACGTCTCCTTGGCCCCGTCCGTCCTCGGGGCGACAGCCGCGAGCGCCTGCGCTATTAGCTCGCCGGCGTCAGCCCCTTCCGGCGCGGCCCCCCCACTCCTCACGGCCGTCCGCCGGTACTCCTCCAGGGCCTGCGCGAGCAGCTCGCTGATGCCTCGCGGGCCAGCCACTGCCGCCTCCTGCGCCGCATCCTCCCCCGCTTGTACCCCCGTCGTAGTCCTCCCCGCGGGGGCCGCGCCCTGCATCCCACCCGGCACCACTGGCTCCGGGCCCGTCGGCACCACGGGCGGGGCCTCGCGCGGCACGGCTGGGTCCGGCATCTGGACCGTCCGCGGTGGCGACCCCGCCGCGGGAACCTCCGGTTGAGGCTCTGCCAGGGGCGGCGCAGGTGCCCCCATACTCTTCGCCTCGCCCGGGGGCACACCATGTGCCTCCCCTTGCGACACCCCCTGCTGCTGGGCGCCCCGCCCCGGTCCTGGAGCCGGCACCGGTACCGGCACCGACACGGCGTGCTGAGGCATCGGCCGTGAGTGCCGCTGGGGCGGGGGGCGAGGGCATTCCACATGCAGGTGCGGACTGTGATGGTGATGGTGACGGTGAGGGTGGACGGGGTGCCGTGGCACAGCCTCTTGCGACACCCCCTGTTGTTGGGCGCTCCGCCCCGGCCCAGGCACCGGTACCGGCTCTAGCACCGGCATTGTGTGCTGAGGCCGCCGTGGGTGTTGCTGGGGTAGGGGATGTGGGTACTCCACATGCTGGTGTGGACGATGTTGGTGATGGTGATGGTGAAGGTGGACTGGGTGCTGTGGCCCAGCTCCTTGCGAAACCCCCTGCTGCTGGGCGTCCCACCCTGGCCCAGGCACCGGAACCGATTCCGGCACCGGCATCGTGTGCTGAGGCGTCAGTGATTGCTGCTGGGGCAGGGAATGTGGGTACTCCACTTGCTGGTGCGGATGGTGATGGTGACGGTGATGGTGAAAGTGGACGAGGTGCTGTGGCACAGCCCCTTGCGACACCCCCTGCTGCTGGGCACTCCGCCCCGGCCCAGGCACCGGCACCGGTTCCGGCACCGGCACCGTGTGCTGAGGCGGCCTTGGGTGCTGCTGGGGCAGGGGATGCGGGTACTCCACATGCCGGTGCGGATGGTGATGATGATGGTGATGGTGTAGGCGGACAGGGTGCTGTGGCACAGCCGCCAGTTGGTGGTGAAGGTGAAGATGGACTGGGGGCTGTGGCACAGCTGTCGGGTGTACGTGTTGGTGTGGGAGGTGATGCTGCATCATGGGGAACCCGACGGGGTGATGAAGTAGGTGATGGAGATGAAGTTGGTGGTGGTGGTGAGTCCCAAAGGGCGGGATGGGCATGGGCCCGAGGCCAGGGGGCGGCGGCATCGGAAACGCACCCGGCGCCGCATACCCCGGCTGCCCCGCCAACCCCACCGGGGGCCGTCCGCGCTGCGCGTCCTCGAGCTGCCCGAGATCTTGTAGACATCGGAGTAGTCGGTTGAGCAGGTGCACCCCGAACGGCACCGTGCCCGCTGCGAACCGCGCCTGAACGTCGGGCGCGTTGTACGGGTGGGGATCGCGGGCCAACATCTGCCGCAAGCAGACGTCGACGAAGTGGTCCCACCCGTTGTCCCTGGCCGGACGGTCCGCGTCCACGCGCGCCTGGAACGCCGCGTACGTGTGCGGCCCGTGTCTGACGAGATCAGACACTGTGTCTACCAGGCGCCGGGCACGTCGCCGGAAGGCTGGCAACTCCGCGGGATTGGTGGGGACAGATAGCGACATTTAGCTAACGAAGGCTGTGTGAGCTAAGGACACGGGAGAACGGGTGGACTCCATGGCCCGTCCCGCTTGCCATTGGCGTATGGTTGCACGACACTTCGCACGACACAGCTGCGCACCCCCCTTGCTCGCCCCTTCTCCCCTCCGTGTTCCTGTGCCCCCGACTG
Organism: Eutreptiella sp. 'Long Island Sound 2002'; assembly: GCA_964036045.1. Taxonomy (NCBI): domain Eukaryota; phylum Euglenozoa; class Euglenophyceae; order Eutreptiales; family Eutreptiaceae; genus Eutreptiella; species Eutreptiella sp. 'Long Island Sound 2002'. Next base: position 47,332,188 of record OZ038378.1, read on the forward strand.
TGCTCGCTTGGTGCGCCCCTTGGCCCTTGGGTTGGGGGGGGGGGGGGCGCCCGACGCTGGCTCTGGTCCCTCCCCCCGGGAGTTTCCCCACGGGGGGGCCGATGCATGCACTCCCCGTCAGGGTGTAACTCTGTTGTACGGGCCGTCCATTTGTACCCGCTCAGTACAAATGGACCTGCGTCGTAACCAGGTACGTCGGCCCTTCCCCACACCGGGGTCGGGTACACTGTGGGTCTCTGGGGAGTCCTTGCGGGTTAGGCATGTCTCTTGCTTACCCCGATGGACGGTGTGCCCTACCCGCAGCCCCTCACAGGACACGAACCGCAGTACGTGCCGTGGGGAGTGCTCCTGGTCAGGCCCATTGGCCACCCCCCCAGGCCGGTGCCACCTCGGGCCGCTGGCCATCGGTCCCGGGCGTAACCCACCTTATTGCTCGCGCTCAGATGGGGCCGATACGGACACCGGGGGGGCCCCCAAACCCCAGAGGTCGGGTACCTCACCAGCGTCGTTCGCGGGCCCTTGTCACCCCGCCCCCCCCCGTTGGTCCCTGCTCCCCTGCTTTCATCCCCAGGGGCCCTGGCCCCTTGCTGTGCCCCCTGGCTCCCGCCCTGTCCCGTCTGCCCCTGCTGCCTGTCCCTGCTCCGGCATGTTGGTGTCCTCGGTTGCTCGCTTTGTGTTTTTTTTTTTTTTTTCCTCGCCGCCCTCGCCCTTTCTACGGGTGGGCGTCGGAGTTGGAGGCGGGGGGGGGGGTGGGGGTGGGGTTCTCGCTGTCCTCCCTTTTGCGCAAGCCGGGGGGGGTCCGCCGCTCGCTTCCGTCATCCCTCTTGTCCCCTCGCCATCTCCCCGTTGCCCTCGCCTCTGTCCTTGGTGGGTGCGGGAGGTGGGGGCGAGGGGGGGGGGTGCGCCCTCGTTGCCCTTCCTCCGGCGTAAGCACGTCGCAGGCACGGCACTGGCACGCGGCACGGCACTTGTCCTCCTGCTGGGGTGTGAGGCACGCCGCGTGGCCCCTGCCTTTGCCCTGTCCACGCTGCGTGCTCTCCCCCGGTGCCCCCCCCGCTGGTGTGGGGGGGCCGCTGCCCGCCCTTCCCTTCCCGCAACCCCCACCCTTGGGGGGGCGGAGGCTTGTGGGGGGGGGGGGGGGGGCTTGTCGTTTTCCTGCCGTAGCCCTCGCGTCGTTGGCACGAGGCGTGGTTTTCGTCCCTCTGCAGGGGGGGGGGGGGGTTAGCCTCGCGGCTCCCTCCGTCGCCCCTTCTATCCTATGCCCGCACCCCCGGTGGTCCCCTCGCCGGGGCTTGCACGGAGCGCGCCCTCTACGGGCACGGTCGTGTGGCTCGTCTCGCACTCTCCTTCCTCTGCCTCCCCACCCTGCCGCGTCGTCCTCGGGGGGGGGGGGGGGGGGGGGCGCTTTTCGCCCCCTCCCTTCCCGCATTCGCCCTCGGGGGGGTGGTGGTGGTGGGGGGGGGTGGGGCGCCCTTTTCGCCTCCCATCCGTTGCACGCACGTCGCAGGCATGTCGTAGGCACAGCACAACCACGGGGCGAGGCACTTGGCTGCCGCGGGGGGGGGGGGGAGGTTTCCCTGTGGGCCTTCCCGCCCTGCTCCAAGGTAAAGGCCCCGCACTCCAGGATCACCAGCTGCTGTTGCCCCCTCGGCGGTAGTCGCCGCGTCTCCGCAAGGTGCTCAGTGTCCCGTGCCTGCTCCCTCCTGTGCCCATACTTACTGGAGGAAGTACGTACCCGGGTGGATTCGGAAGATGATGAAGTGCGGGCAGCGGGGAGGACTTACCGTACGCCTCGAAGGCTTCTTGCGCCATCCGCCGCCCTGGACGAGGGGTGGGCCCCTGTTTCGGCACCCAACAGCCCGGGGGGGGCCGACCTCCCATCCTCTCCCTGGTGCCTGTGTATCCACTTCCGAGCGTCCTGATACCGGTGCCGTGGTATCAGTCCGCTGGAAGTGGCGGCTACAAAGCGGCCGGGCGCTCTCGTCCCCCGGGCCTCTGCCACCCCCGAGCGCGATGGAGGCCCCTGAGGTCCTATGGCAGAGACGCGGGGAGGCGGATGGGGGATTCATTTGTGGCATCCCCTGGCCACCTAGTTAATCAGTACAGTTCAATTTACGCCGCAGGGGGCCCACCGGTTGGCGCCGCCGGTGCCCGTCCCCTCTGCGTCACACGCTCCGCAACAGGCGCAGGGGGTCCAGTGGATGGCGCCACTGGTGCGCGTCCCCTCTGCGCCACTGGCGGGGTCACTGCACGGGAGGCCCTACGGATGGCGCCGTAGGTGCTCGTCCTCCCGTGTCGCTTCCTGCTTCCTGTCCTAGGCGTGACGGACAAGACATGACGCATGGATAAGGTCAGAGTATGTTGCAGGACGCGCACGGCGCACGGCACGACGTTTGGCAACTATCCCCTACCCTGCCCCCGCTGCACCCTCCCTCGCCCCCTGTGCTCGCCTAACGCTGCGCTTGCCCCTGTCCCCCTCGTCGCCCCCTCCCTCTGCTCTGGCCAGCCCTTCGTGCCCCTGTCTCCTTGTCCTCGTCTTCTCTGTACCCTCCCTGCCACACACCTCTCCCTTTCCCCCTCCCCCTTGCCTCCCCCTGGCGCCCCGGCCCCCAGGCTTGAGGCTCGCTGGTCGCTCCGCACTCCCCTGCGGCCTTCTTCACTCTCCGCCCGCCTTGCCTCCCCCTCTCTCTCCTGCCCTGTGTCCCCTCTACCTCTCGCTGGCCACCGTGTAGGCAAGTCGCACGCACGCACCTGGCCCTCGTGGTATGTCTCTACGCTGCGCTCCGCCTTGTCCGGTGCCCCCGCGTACTGCGGGCGGCTCGCTCGGCAGTGGGGCACCTTTGTGCTTCTGCCCCACGCCCACCCCTTCATGCCGCTGTGGCACACCCTCGTCCCTGCCCTGCCTTCCCTGTCCCTCCGCCCTCCGGCCAGCGCGAGCACATTGCGGAGCATTTAGCGTGGCAGCGCCCTCCCTTTGCCTCCTCTCTCTGTCCTGGCCCCTCGGCCCTGTCCTGCCCCTTGTCTGCTCACACTCCCTCGTCCCTACTTGCCCCCCTTCCCTGGTCCCTTGGTCCCTGGCCCTCTGCGTCCCTGCCCTCGTCTGCCCTTTACCCCCCCGGCATGCATTCCGCGGAGCATCACGCGAGGCACCCCTCACTCCCCCTTCACCTTGCCGCCCCCTGGTTCTCTGGTCTTGTCTGCACCGCGGCCCGCGGCCCTCTTCTCCCGCCCTACCTCCCCCTCCCTCCCCTGCCCTTGCCCCTCTCTATTCTTACCTGCTGTCCCCTCGCTGGGTACTTTTTCGGCATGTCGCACGCACGTCGCAGGTTCGCTTCCTGCATCTCCCTCCCTGCCCCGCCCTTCCCCCCTCATCTCCACGCAGTTGCATGCACGTCGCAGGCACGCACCTGGCCCTCGTCGTGTGACTCTACGTGGGGCGGACCTCTTCGCGGCAACGCGCCGTGGCTCCCCTCCTTGTCCATTGCCACTGCGCACTGCGGGCGGCTCGCTCGGTGGTGGGGCACCTTTGAGCTTCCGCCCCTCGCTCGCTCTTTTGTGCCGTCGTGGCACCCGCCCTGCCCTGCTTTCTCTGCCCCTCTGCCCTCCGGCCAGCACGAGCACAATGCGGAGCAATTCGCGTGGCAGCGCTCCCTCTTCGCCCTCTCTCTCTGCCCTGGCTCCTTGGCCCCGTCCTGCCGTCTGCTCGCCCTCCCTCGTCCTCTCGTGCCTCCTAGGTCCCTTGGTCACTGGCCCTCGGTGTCCCTGTCCCCGTCCCCTCTTCTCCCTCCCTGCTTACATTTCGCAGAGCAATTCGCGAGGCACCCCTCCAACTCCCCCTCCACCTTGCCACTCCCTGGCGCCCTGGTTCCGTCCGCACCGGCCCGTAGCCAGCGGCCCTCTTCTCCCGCCCTATCTCCCCCTCCCTCCCCTGCCCTCTTCCTCCTCCACACTCCGCAGTACACTTCGCAGGACACTTTGTTGGCATGTCGCATGCATGTCGCAGGCACACGCCTGGCCCCTCCCTCTCCGCCCTGCCCTGTCCTCTCTCTACTCTACGCAGGACACTCCGCAAAACACTGTGTTGACACTTCGCACGCATGTCGCAGGCACGCACCTGGCTTTTATTGGCGGCGTCGTCGGGAGGGCTGGCTCCACGCTGTGACTGCCCGCCGCTGCCGCAGCCCCCGCGGGAGCCGCCGCCGCGGGCAGCCACTCCATATGCCGCGGGGGGCGCGGCCCTGGTAGGCCCCGGCTGCCCCCCGGCCAGGGTTTCACTGTACCCCCCGCGGCGCCTGGTCGCCTGGGGGGATCCATCACAAGATTCTGCAAGACATCGAAAAAAAATAGACACTCAGAAATATATATATATATATATATATTTTTTTTTTTTCGATCTCTTACAGGAACTTTTGATGGATCCCCCCCGGCGACCAGGCGCCGCGGGGGGTACAGTGAAACCCTGGCCGGGGGGCAGCCGGGGCCTGCTAGGGCCGCGCCCCCCGCGGCATTTGGAACGGCCACCCGCGGCAGCGGCTCCTGCGGGGGCTGTGGCAGCGGCGGGCAGCCGCAGCGTGATGCTTCTTTGGCAGCACGTGCAGTCCGGCGCCCAGAGTACAACTGGTGGGCAAGGTGCAGGTGCGGTGAAACCCTGGCCGGGGGGCAGCCGGGGCCTACCAGGGCCGCGCCCCCCGCGACATTTGGAGTGGCTGCCCGCGGCGGCGGCTCCTGCGGGGGCTGTGGCAGCGGCGGGCGGCCACAGCGTGGTGCCAACCAGCCCGACGACGCCGCCGATAGAGGCCAGGTGCGTGCCTGCGACATGCCTGCGACGTGCCTGCGACTTGCCTACACAGTGTCCTGCGTAGTGTCCGAGGGGGAAAAGGGCAGGGGAGGGAGGGGGGGGCAGGGCGGGCGTAGAGGGACAAAGGCCGCAGGCGGGTGCAGTGCGACGTGCGTGCCACAAGCCCAGGGACCAGGGCACCAGGGGGCGGCAAGGTGAAGAGGGAGTGGGAGGGATGCCTCGCGTATTGCTCCGCGAAGTGTATGTCAGGGGGGTAAAGGGAGGACGGGGACAGGGGGACAAAGGGCCAGGGACCCAGGGGCATGGGAAGGGGGGCAAGGGAGGACGAGGGAGGGCGAGCAGAAAGGGGGCAGGACAGGGCCAGGGGGCCGGGGCAGAGACGGAGGGCAGAGAGGGAGCGCTGCCACGCGAATTGCTCCGCATCGTGCTCGCGCTGGCCGGAGGGCAGAGGGACAGAGGTGGCAGGGCAGGGAAGGGGGCGTGCCACGGCGGCATGAAAGAGCAAACGTGGGGCAGGACCAAAAAGGTGCCCCACATCCGAGCGAGCCGCCCGCAGCGCGCGGGGGCACTGGACAAGCCGGGGCGCCGCGGCGTGCTGCCACAAGGCAGTCCGCCCCCGAAGGTGCAGTGTCGTGCGTAGTGTCATGCAACGAGGGCCGGCAAGGACGAGGGAAGAGGGCACGAACAGGGCGAAAGAGGTAGGGCACTTAGGAAAAAGGCCACAGGCGGGTGCAGTGCGACGTGCGTGCCACTAGCCCAGGGACCAGGGCACCAGGGGGTGGAAAGGTGAAGGGGGAGAGGGAGGGATGCCACGCGTATTGCTCCGCGAAGTGTACGCCGGGGAGGTAAAGGGAAGACGGAGACAGGGAGACAGAGGGCCAGGGACACAGGGGCCTGGGAAGGGGGGCAAGGGAGGACGAGGGAGAACGAGCACACAAGGGGCAGGGCTGGGCCAGGGAGCGGGAGCAGAGGGGGGGAGCAGGGAGGGAGGGTTGCCTCGCGAATTGCTCCGCACCGTGCTCGCGCTGGCCGGAGGGCGGCTAGTGTGAGCGGACCAGGGGCAAGAACGACGAGGGTGCCCCGCAACCGAGCTGCCCGCCTGCGGCGAGCGGGGGCCCTGGACGTGCCGCGGCCGCTAGGCAGCGTGCCCCCGGAGGTATCGTGTGCGGTACAAGGTGCGTGCCACAAACCGGGAGCTCAGGACACCAGGGGGCAGCAAGGGAGAGACGGAGTGGGAGGGTTGCCTTGCGCATTGCTCTGCACGGTGCACGCCGAGGGAATAGAGGGAGGAGGGGGACAGAGAGACAGGAGGCCGGAGACCCAGCAACCAGGGACGAGGGGCAGGGCAAGGTGAGGGAGGGCGAGCGGACAGGGGGCAGGACAGGGCAGGGGGGCCGGGGCAAAGAGGGGGGCAGAGAGGGAGCGCTGCTTCGCGAATTGCGCCGCACTGTGCTCGCGCTAGCCGGAGGGCAGAGGGTCGGAGATGGCACGGCAGAGAAGGGGGCAACATGGTGCCCCACAACCGAGTGAGCCGCCCGCGGCGCGCGGGGGCTCTGGGCAAGGCGGGGTGCCGCGGCGTGCTGCCACAAGGCAGCCCGCCCCCAAAGGTGCAGTGTGCTGTGTGCCTGCGTAGTGACAAGCATCGAGGGCCGGCAAGGACGAGGGAAGAGGGCACGGGCAGGGCGAAAGAGGTAGGACACTTAGGAGGCGAGCGAAGGCCGGACAGCCGGAGCAGAGAGAGGGAGCGACGAGGGAGGCAGGGGCATTGCTCAGCACCATGCGAGCACTGAGGGCGAGGGAGGGAGCAGAGGGGGCAGGGTAGGGGATAGTTGCCATGCGTCGTGTCGTGCGCCGTGCGCGTCCTGGCGACTACCGCCAAGGGGCAACGGCGGCTGGAGATCCTGGGGTGCGGAGCCCCTACCGTGGAGGAGGGCTGGAAGGCCCAAAGGAGAAACCCCCCCCCCCCCCCCGCTGCAGCCAAGTGCCGCACCCCGTGCTTGCGTCGTGCTTGCGTCGTGCCTGCGACATGTGTGCAACGAAGGGACGACGACAAGGGCGCCCCCCCCCCCACACACCTCCGCCCCCCCGGGGGTGCGCACGCAAGGTAGGAGGGGCGACGACGGGTGACTCACGGCAGGCCCCCCCCCCCCCCCTGCAGAGGGACAAGTGCCGCGCCTCGTGCCTGCGCCATGCTTGCGTCGTGCCTGCGACGTGCGTGCTACGAAGGGAAGACGACAAGGGCGCCCCCCCCCCCCCACACCTCCGCCCCCCCGAGGGTGGGGGATGCAGGTAGGGGGGGGCGAAAAGCGCCCCCCCCCCCCGAGGACAAAGCGGCAGGGTGGGGAGGCAGCGGCGAGAGGGTGCGGGACGGACCACACGACCGTGCCCGAAGAGAGCACGCGCCGTGCAAGCCCCAGCGGGGGGACCACCGGGGGTGCGAACGCAGGGTAGGAAGGGCGACGACGGGAGCCACACGGCATGCCCCCCCCCCTACAGAGGGACAGGTGCCGCGCCTCATGCCTGCGCCGTGCTAGCGTCGTGCCTGCGACATGCGTGCAACGAAGGGAAGACGACAAGCCCCCCCCCCCCCACACACACCTCCGCCCCCCCAAGGGTGGGGGGTGAAGGTAGGGAGGGGCGGACAGCGGCCCCCCCCCCCGAGGACAAAGCGGCAAGGTGGGGAGGCAGCGGAGAGAGGGTGCGGGACGGACCACACGACCGTGCCCGTAGGAAGCACGCGCCGTGCAAGCCCCAGCGGGGGGGGCACCGGGGGAGCGAACGCAGGGTAGGAAGGGCGATGACGGGAGCCACACGGCTAGCCCCCCCCCCCTGCAGAGGGACAAGTGCCGCGCCTCTTGCCTGCGCCGTGCTTGCGACGTGCTTACGCCAGAGGACGGACAGCGAGGACGCCCCCCCCCCCCCACCCCCTTCTCCCCCACCCACCCAAGAAAGGGGCGAGGACAGCACGGAGACGGCGAGGGGACATGGGGGGGGGCAGAGGACAGACGGAAACGCCGGGGGGAGAGACGAGTGGCGAGCGGTGGAGGTAAAAAAAAAAAAAAAAAACCGCCGAGTTGGCCAGCCAAGTTGTCGTGAAGGGTGCCATCGAGGCTTACCGTGAGAACGATGGTCCATTCGGTGGACGGGACCTTGATCTGGTGAACCCTAGTGGCAAGCAATTTGACCCTCTGGGTTTGGCCGAAGACCCTGACACGGCTGCCGAACTGAAGGTGAAGGAGGTCAAGGAGGGCCGAATGGCTATGCTCTCCTTGTTCGGCAACTATGTGCAGGCTGCCGTCACCGGCCAGGGCCCTGTTGAGCACTGGGCCTCCCACAATGCCGATCCGTTCGCGGTGAACGGGTTGACCCTTGAGCAAGCCGGCCAGTACACGCCGTCTGTGGCCAAGTTCACAGATGCTGGGAAGCAGAAGGAGCCCCAGGTGGATTTGTCGGACTGGTGTGGTCCTCACCGCAAGAGGTGGTTGGGCCCCAACGCTGCGGACAGCAACGTCCCAGACTACTTGACCGGTGAGTACCCTGGTGACTACGGTTGGGGCAGCGCTGGGCTTGCTGCAGGCCCCAGGGCCTTCGAGCCAGCACGTGGGTAGCAACGCCATCTTCAATCTCGTCTTGTGCCCATGCTTGCTGCTTTGTTTCTTGGTAGCTGCAGTGCTGCACCCCTAGGAGTTGTGCTTGCTTGTTGCAGTGCTGCAACTCTGCCATGCCTTGACCCTTACCCCCGGCGAACAAACGGGCCAGCATTCGTCGCCGTTGCTAATGCTAACGCTCTGCAGTTGCCACTGCCCCCAAAGCCTGGTTGGCCGGTATCCCCGGTCCTCTGGGTCCTCCGTCAAGCTGTGGGCCACCTCAGGCAGCCCTGGGACCCACGGGATCGAGCAAGGCAGGAACCACCTGTCGGTGCGAGATGCCCGGTAACACCAGTAGACGGCGTGATAAGTGGTTATGACTATGACTATGACTATATATATATATATATATATATATATATATATATATATATATATATATATATATATATATATATATATATATATATATATATATATATATATATATATATATATATATATATATATATATATATATATATATATATATATATATATATATATATATATATATATATATATATATATATATATATATATATATATATATATATATATATATATATATATATATATATATATATATATATATATATATATATATATATATATATATATATATATATATATATATATATATATATATATATATATATAGTCATAGTCATAGTCATAACCACTTATCACGCCGTCTACTGGTGTTACCGGGCATCTCGCACCGACAGGTGGTTCCTGCCTTGCTCGATCCCGTGGGTCCCAGGGCTGCCTGAGGTGGCCCACAGCTTGACGGAGGACCCAGAGGACCGGGGATACCGGCCAACCAGGCTTTGGGGCCTGTAAGAGATCGAAAAAAAAAAATATATATATATATATATATATATATATATATATATATATATATATATATATATATATATATATATATATATATATATATATATATATATATATATATATATATATATATATATATATATATATATATATATATATATATTATCAACCCTTGGCGCTTCATGCCTACGACATCTTTCAGCCACGATGTTGTCCGCAATAGGACACCTTGGCAACGGTGTGAAGCGGGGACAACTTAACTTTTCAACGTTTGTGCTCCCAATCTGCGTGGCAAAAAGAGGCCTTGAGGGGCAACATCGATGTTTTGCAAGTCGTTTTGGTGCAAATTGACCCGGAAAGGTGGTGGGTTCAATGCTTTAGCCATGTCGCTAAGCTACAATGGGCATGCTAAGGTGGCATGTTAAGTGGGTTAAGCTATAAGCTGGAATGGGCGTGCTAAGCGAGAATGTTAAGCCAACCAAATGACTAAATTGGGCAAAATATATTAAAATCCGAAAAATTCAGAATTCCGGCCTACCACATCAAAATCAAATAACGCGAATCACTGTAGTTTTGGACCTTGGTCACAATTTTGGCATCCAAACTTGGGCATTTTGCAGCAAGCTGCCGAAGTTGAGGATACGCAATGCCGATCCGTAAATCGCGCTGTTTCGGTCATAATAATGACAGCTGTACTCAGCTTTGTAAATTTCCACATAGCAATGCTCTCAGGTCGCTTTCCGGTTGCAGAAATCGAAATCGCAAAATCCGCCAGATGCCAGACCAAACGCGCGCGCGCCGACTGTTCGCGATATAGACGGAAGTTGTCTCATATATATACCCAAAGTGTCCGACATTCGCAGCGTTTCTCGGGGTGGAACCTCAAGCTTACGCCCTTCAGTAACAATACCGTTGTGTTGATGTAATTTTTGTGTTCATCGCTTCATTGGTAGTCTTCGTTATTTTTCACTTTACTTTCCCTCCTCTTCCACCTCGTCAAACACATTTCCAACCGTTTGTTGAGGTTTCTATTTACATTGCGCTTGTTTTCCACCTTCTCTACAGAATTTGAGCTTCCTTTCCATAAGGGTAGTCATCACCATGGTACCAGTGCAGGGCAAGAGTACCAGAAATTTCTCAACCCATGGTGGGACAAGTTGTTGGCTTGGGAGCAAGAGCCCCGCCTTCTCATACCTAACCCTTCCCCACGAACAGAAGGATCTTGTCTTCCTCTTTTTGCAAAGTGTTTCCCATGTATTCCAAAAGCACCAAACCTGGACCATAACCCATGAGCAAGGCACAATACAAACCACAAACCGGTGGGGGGAAACGGTCTTCCGGTATTTGCGAATGGATTTTGAATGGCACCAAAAGCACCGCAATCAGTGCATCACTTGTGGTAGCTAAACGTACCTCATTCCGACAATTAAGATGTGATTGTGAACCCAATGGAAATACGGCATTCAATGCAACAAGCTCGCAAGCGACTAGATAACCCGAAGACCTCAACCACGAGGTATTGCTTTGCATTGAAGCACAAGTCCCCTGTGCTGGATGGTATTTTGCGCCTTAGCGGGAACAAGGAGCAACTTGTCACCCAACTAGAGCAATGGTTGGAGTGAAATGTATGTGCCAGCTTTGTTCTTTGTGCTTTTTTGCCCAACTGCAAGGGTTTCTGCCATAGGAGGGAGCCGTGAGGGTGCGGTTGATAGTTAACTATTGCACCTATGCGGCCATCCACTCAGTTTTTCACCCCACAACTGGTCCCCGAGAGCCCAAAAGTTCGCCGTGGGTTCTCCAAAATATTGGCTCAAAAACGCACGGGACAAGCGCCCTAAAGTAGTTCGAGACTCAAACTCTATGCTCCCTTCGTCCCGTGTTTTTTGGAAAAGGAGAGAGTAACCATTTATTGTCGGGCTTCGTCCACTTCTGGGGGATTCTGGCTCCAAGTTAAAGGATACAATGAACAACGAAATATCGGAGAGTAGAGAGAGTCCTACGCGCTAGTCCTGCATAGCCATTCCCGAATTCTACGGATAAGCGCTTATCCATAGATTTTGCATTCCTTGGTATTGTTGCCACACAAATGAAGGATAGGATCTCGAAAAATCACTCAGGTGAAGAGGTATGGAGAAGACACTCAAGTGAAAGAGCGCCGCATGTATGACTCAGGAAGGGGAGCAGTTGGAGGAGGAATGAAGGGCTCCATGTCAAAATTCGGAAAAATTTTGCTTCAATCGCCTTGGCCCAAATGTAATCCTACCATGATTACAATTCCGATTTTTTCAATTTTTTCGAATTCTGGATGTAGACATAGGTATCTCGACATACCAGACATACACATAGCGGACATAGACAAGTTTTGCGTAAGATGTGTGTGATGCCCAAAGGGAGTTTTGGATGGGTACTCTAATGACGCGAGAACCCATGTGTTGGGTTGCTGCAAGTGAATTTGCTCAAAATTGCGCTCAGTTCATGGTAAAGCAAATACAGCCGGTGTCACGCGCGGGTATGGGGTGGTTGGAACGAGGCACACTTAAGTTGTGGGTGTTGAGAATGATGCAATGCAATGGCTACAACTGAACAATAAACTCCAAACTCTCTTGAACCTGGTCGCTTGGGGATCGCTTGGGGGGATCCAACGATTCCCGCTCTAGATCAAGACGGAGTGGTGTTCAATGGACCACTCCAAGCTCTACATGCCCAACGGTGTCTCCATAGCTCGTGTGCGTGTTGCATGAAACAAACGTAAAAATGTGGAAAAAGACAAGCGTTGTGGAAGAACATCCATATTGGTGAATACTCATGAATTATCTTGCCGTTGACCACGTGCTCCCACTAATTTGGAAAACATGCACTTTGTATCGGTTCCAAGAGATTTGTGACATTTTTTGATGGTCCCGCAAAATATATGTTGTCTCTCACAAGGTCGACCTTTGTAATCTATGGTCGAAACGAAAAGAATATTACTCATCCGACATTGCGAAGATGCCAAGCCGCCGAACATTTTGTGTCACCCAAGGTTTGTTACAGCCAATATTTCTTTTCTTGTGCTGCTTATGATGATGATGACAAAAAGACAGCAAAGTTGGAAGAGAATGCCAAGACTTCAAGTAGCGCACGAAGAGGGATCGCATTATGTTGCTTTAATTGGGGATCACCTCATGTGGGATCACCTCATGTCTTATCAGTAAGTAGTGTTATGCCAAGGACGTCTTCTCAGAGGCATTCAATCCAGGGATTAAGGATGAAGCGTTGGTGCGCCAACATGCCGAATTTGTGGCATATGTGTGTTGCCAAGTCCTCGCACATGTGACACACTTTAGACAAGGAGGAACCACTTGCAGCTTGAGCCCAATCATCACTCGGTGATGATGGATTCACAGCCCTCCTTCGATTCACCCAAGGCGCTGAAGGCGATATCAGGCAAAGAAAACATTGAATGTGAAGTTTGTCGGCCATCTGAGTTGTTGTCTGTCGCCCGAAAGAACGTTAACGGCCCACAATATGATGCAACTTGTCGTTCTTAGTTCGGTGCCAAATCCCGTTCCACAAATAATTTTGCTTTGTGACATGCCACATCATGAACGCGTCACATAGTGTCATGCATCTTTTCACCCTATTTTGATGGCAGATGGGACTGTGAGCATTCGTGTGAAGAACCATATATTCGCGACCCTTGTTTGACGGCTGTTGGAACTGATGATGCACAGGGGAGTGGTATGTTCAAAGGCACCCCATCCCATTGTTTCGCAGTTTTCAAATGTAGGTTGACCTGGCAGCTTTGCGGTGTGCCCAATTCACATCGCAGTTTGATCCACCTGTATATACGCATTGTGGCATGTAGGAATTAAGTTTGCTAGCTGGTGTATGTTATCATTGTCACCAGGTTCCCCAAGATCATGCCACCACAAGGAGTATGTGCTTGTTTATGATTTTGCATCCCATCCCATCCCATCCCATCCCATTCCATTTGATCCCAACCGTTCAGCGTTCAACATTGTGTTGCTTTGCTTGATGGTGTGTATCACTGCAGACGAGGTGCTCACATTTGTGCATTGGGATTTGTACCATAATACCCTGTTTGAGGTATGGGGTGTTGTCCTAAGACAAGCCCGCAAAGGGGTGCCCATTGGTGGCTACCTGAGCGCCTAGCCGATGTGCCTCTGGGCGCTCATCCAGGAAAATACGTTCTGCGAATGTCTGACCAAACGCGCACCACAACAGATAGTACAAAAACACTGGCCCCAGCAATTGGGGGCTGTCAGCGTCCAGGCAGGCCCCACACTGACGTTCCCATATGTGGCCTGGGTACCCAAGGATAAGGAATGCTTGTACACTGCAGGGATGAGTGGCTTGTTCCAACCTGAAGCGAAAACTATGTTCTATGTCACGTTTGAAACCACACGGGTGCCCTTCAAAGCCTTATATCCGTGGCATGGGCCCGAGGATATCGGCAGATATCCGTGGCATTGACCCGGGATACAGCAGCGGTGATATCCCGGGTCAATGCCACGGATATCTGCGGATATCCCGTCGCAGGGTAAGTCATGAAAAAAGTAAATTAATCGCCGCCAACAATCCAATCACCTGGGTCACCGCAAAGACAAGGATAGGGTTGAAAAGGCCGCTGAGATTCTTTCGCGGTACCATAAAAAGGAGGAAGGTGAAAGCGGAGCCTCCTAATGCTGCTATTGCTATGCCTGCTTCTCCTAAGGAAGAGAAGGCGTGACCGGTCTTTGGGTGCCAATTGCATTCTTCTTAATTGCTTCGTCACAACGTTAGCATTGCATTTCCTTTTTCACCTAGACTTCCCTTTTCACCTTATTTTGGGGTTTTTCTCAAATGCAGCCTGGGCAAAAGGAGATGGAATGCCCAACAAATCTTGACTTATTGGGGCCTTGGCAGGTGTTGCTGGGGCGGCCCATGCACGAGAACAGTACATCTCACGTTCATATACAATGCTCTCCTTCTCATTGAGCTCACGTACAGGCTCTTTCTCACTCAATTGTGTCAACGGGAAGGTTTCATACTCCTCTTCCGCAGTTAGATCAATGATCATCTTTGTAGAGGATGGAGAAGGTGTCCGGTCCTTCCGTTTCTTCTCTACTTTAACTGGACTGAGGCTAACATACACAATGTGTGAAATGAAAAGTGCGCACAACGCACCATGCACCCCTAAGTTGACTGCTGTGTGTCCCATGCGTTGCGCCAGCCAAACCACTCAACAACCACGAAACACCCTTTCGATCATAGGGGGAATGTTTGCCCGGCGCGCGCCCAGCGCGCTACTTTTCTATTAACTATCCCGACTTCAGCCCCAAATTTACCCTCTCATGGAGAAGCCCCCCAAGTAGACCACATTGCACTACACACCTTCCCTACAAAGCACGTTGCAAAATAAAGCAGGATCTGTGATTTCAACCACTCCAAATGTCATTTGTAGTGTACTTAACAAACAACATTGGTCCCACAAGTGTGGGTGTCAATACATTCATTACAATAGTGCTCCTTGCACTCATCACAAACTGCGACGGTGGAGCGCCATTGGCAACACAACACACAAAAGATTGTCCCGGTTTGAGACAAATCACACCTCGTACCCGTGAGAGAAAACACGTTTTGGATTTGTTCTACTCCAATTGGTGAGGCATCAAGGGCCAGGGAAGGGTTGCGCGCAAGGATCCCGGGTCAATGCCACGGATATCTGCCGATATCCTCGGGCCCCTATGCCACGGATATAAGAATCGTGCCAACTGCCACGGATATCTGCGGATATCCCGGGTCAATGCCACGGATATCGACCGGAGGGAGATATCCGTGGCATTGACCCGGGATATCCGCAGATATCCGTGGCATTGGCACGATTTTTGTATAATATCCGTGGCATAGGGGCCCGAGGATATCGGCAGATGTCCATGGCATTCACCGGGGATACAGCAGCGATGATATCCCGGGTCAATGCCACGGATATGTGCGGATATCCCGTGGCAGGCAGCAAATCATGAAAAATGTAAATTAATCGCCGCCAACCATCTAATCACCTGGGGTTGTGACCAATCAATAAAACCGGCTTTCCGAGGCGGTTCCAATGAGCCTACTAGCAACAATTTTAATTTTTTAACCGAAAAAACCGCTATTCTACCCGAAAATAACTGCAATTGTCAATGATGACATTGTCACGACAAGAAATACAAATCACAAAATGTGTGATTTACATAGAGAAAGAGATATAGGTGGAAACAACACAGTCGAGTTGTAGTTGTGTGGTTTTTAAGCATCGTGACATGTATTCCCTTCAAATTTTTGGCAATTCACCATTACCTGTACGTGAGCTCAATGAGAAGGAGAGCATTGTATATGAACGTGAGATGTACTGTTCTCGTGCATGGGCCGCCCCAGCAACACCTGCCAAGGCCCCAATAAGTCAGGATTTGTCGGGCATTCCATCTCTTGTTGCTCAGGCTGCATTTGAAGAGAAACCAAAAAAAAAGGGGGGGGGGGTGAAAAAGGAAGTCCAAGTGAAAAAGGAAATGCAATGCTATCGTTGTGACGAAGCAATTAAGAAGAATGCATGTGGCACCCAAAGACCAGTCACGTGTGACATTTGCCATGCTGTGTACCATATGTCTTGTGCCAAGCTTAGGTTTCCTCCGAAGTTTGGTTCCTGGGCCTGCAAATCTTGTGTCTCCGACACGATTGGCTCCCAGAAGACCATCTACATGTGGCTGTATGTTCCATGTTTGTAGAGAGCTTACTTGAAGCTCCGTGAGACAAATTACACCTCGGACCCGTGAGAGAAAACACGTTTTGGATTTGTTCTACTCCAAGTGGTGAGGCATCAAGGGCCAGGGAAGGGTTGCGCGCAAGGATCCCGGGTCAATGCCGCGGATATCTGCCGATATCCTCGGGCCCCTATGCCACGGATATAAGAATTGTGCCAATTGCCACGGATATCCGCAGATATCCGTGGCATTGACAAAATTTTTGTGTAGAACCTGTGGGACAGCCACCCATTAGGCAGGGTGGGGAAAACCGTCGACCAGTGTGTAAGCTGTGCAACATCCCGTCTTCCATCCACCCCCAAATGCGTCGGTTCATCGAAATACTACATGACACAATTTCTAAGATAAAACTGAAATGGGACCCAGTTCCACATCAGTGGACTGGTGTGATGCACGCCTGCACGCACACACGCCCTGTGACATCACGATGAAAGGTGTTCCCATGGGGAGAGCCCTTGGGAGCGCTCTGGTCCCGCTGGCCAGATGCCTGTTCACAGAACTGCCCCGCAGTGCTGGCATCCATGATTCCTGCCCTATCCCTTAAGTCCTGCCAGCGGGCTGGCTCAACACTAGCCTTAACCAGCAATCTGCGCACCGTGGTCCAGGGTTGTGGGTACAAGGGGTACCCCTGGCGTTGGTGGTGGGCACCCTTCCGGAATTCCCTGAAGAGACGTCGACTGCTGCGGAACGTGCCACTATATGCTGCTAAGCAACGGTACAGACAGGGACAAGCCTGGGCAGGGCAGGAGGGACACCACACTGAACTTTTGCATAACGCACTGTAGGATACGGGTTGTGGCGAAACCACATGTCTAGCATAACTGTTTTTCCGTACACTCGATGTTGTGCTGTGACAGGTCCCATGTTTTTGAGCTGCTGAGCCCTGCTCGCTTGCTTTGCGTTGTGTTACCTTGTTCGCAATACCGAATGTGTGCTATGTCATTTCGTCATCATTTTCAATGTTGGCATCTGTGTTCTGCTGCTCCTCAGGGGTGTGTGTTCGTTGGCATCAATGTCATCTGCACCAGCAAAGCCAAGTATGCGGGCTTGTGTATTGTTGTTCCTGCTTGCCCCTTCCTCCTTTCCCTTCCTCCCTCCTGCCCCCATGCTCTAGATATGGAGACAATGTCCTTGTCCGATTGACCTAGGGCGCGTACCTGGTCTGCACCAGCATCCCCTTTTTTTCGGTTGTTCAAACCACTTGCACTAACCTCCTTGGTTTGGAACTTATAACGTATACCGTGGAAGCTCACGGTCGTCCACTTGGTTTCCTCGACGAGTCTGAGGTTACATTGTTCACCTAGGGCGTGGTGGTAAACCTGCAGAATGTGGACCTGCCGCAGAGTGACAGGTGGCTACCAGGTGGCTACCAGCATCACCGCCAAACACCGACACGGTGATAACAGGTCAAATGCCGGCATTGACGCAAAAACTCCTATGGGGGGCACTAACATGGCATGAAGTGCATGACAATTTGCCGTCCTTGTTCTTGGGTCTGGGGTATGAAACCTACTTGCAGTATGGTGGAAACCGGCTGCCAACCAGTTTTTCAACAGCCACGGCCTGAGAGAACGCTTTCCACATGCCATAGTGGATGCATCGTGCAAGGAAGGGCGGGACTCTACATCAAAGTGGGCCCCTGTGCGGGTGTGTGACGTCCTGAAGCGAGGTCCACGACCAGCCTCGCCCACTGTTGTCCGAAACTGTCTTTCGTCGCGACGGCTCTTTGGCAAATTCAGATCCACCCAACTCCTACTTCAGGGAAAATTGGTAGGTGGAAAGGTGGAGCATGTAACCGATGATGTACGGGAACTGGTCAAACGCACGGCCCTCGCCTGCATCAATCAGAAGAAGTGCCTGTGTGTGGCGTGGATGCGACAATACCCCTACCTTCGCAATGACATTGGGCATGTTATTTTCCGCTTCCCGAAACAGTGGGCGACAATTTTCGGAGTTTCAGCAGGGGCTGTCCTGGGAGGTCACGCAAGGACAGCAATCTTCCCGACAGATGACGAGGTCCAGTCCCAACTGAGTAGTTTGCAGGCACGCCTTGATACCATGAAGCTCCTGCTGTCTTTTCTGCACCCAGACCCCACTGAACCCCTCATCGGTGTTAATGTCGGTGACCTCATGACTGACATTGCGAAGCTCTGTGCCCAAGACACAGCCCTCCTGAGTGTGCAGTTTCCTAGCTTGTTGGGTAACTCGGTCGTGCACATATCCAGGCAGGTCCATGAGTCGGGCATGGTGGGCGGAGTCTTTGATAAAAAATTGCACGTGGCAAGTGGAGTGTGCAGAAAACTGCTGGACACCCATCTGCTTATGGACGTGATTTTTGGAGACAAGTTCAGTATATGGGGTTGGGGTGCCACTGTACGACATGCCAAGGTACTTGCTGTCAAGGAAATCGTGCGGAGGGCAAGGGATGGGGGTGTTCTGGCACAGGCATGTTCCCTACATCTGGGACATCCAGACCTGCTTGAACCCACCCAGGCTGAGCGTTTTTTTCAGTCACTTTTGTGCACAGAAGATGTATCTGTACATTTAGCCCCTTCCCTGTGCCCCCCCACGCTGTTCTCTATGCTCAAGTGGAAGTCCATAGAACATGGGGCTGAGGCCCTAATAAAGTGGAGAGAGGTCATTGCGTTCTGCAAAGTACCACTGAAGCGATACGCCAGAGTAATAGGCAGATGCCTGCAGATTTTGGTAAAACTTTTTTACCTGGACAGTACAACCATCGGGTTTCCCCTCATGCTGGGCACCAGAGATTTTGGTCAGGCGTGTATCCGTCTATCCTCTGACACTTCCTGTGTGACAGTATGTTAGCAAGACATGCAGGACATGTATTGGGAAATTCCCAAGGAGGAAGTCCTGCAGTCTTTTACGTGGGCGGTCTCCCATCTGGGACCCAGCGCAAGCGCCCCGTCACGTTCTTTGGTGTACACAAGGGGGGTGATAAGATACTTGACAGGCTGGGGAAGGGTGTCGAAGATATGTTCTGGAATGTACCTGTTTCGTTTGTCTTACAATAGGTGAAGTGGGAACTATTCATGAACACACTAGGGCCCCTCATCCTGGAGCAGGGGAAGGCAGGTGTTCCCATTGGCGGATGCCTGTCGGCCCCAAAATCACAGATGTGGGCAATCTGGAAAGAACACACGAACCTGCATGAGAACACATCCGTTTTTCAGGAAGCATGGCAAGCAGCGGTTAACGACCAAGGTTTTCCAGACGTGCACGTTGTGGTGCCAGGTCCTAGTCAGTTCACGCCACTGATGGGGCAGGGCGACTTCGTCCGGTTTGAAGGGATCTGGGCACATTCAGACAGAGCGTTTTCCCCAGACAAAGCAAAAGAACACATCAACACGTGTCCTGCAGCAGGGTTCAGGGCGCCAGGTGAACAGCTAATTGCGTGGGTAACCATTGCTGGGCTCGAAGTGCCTATAGTGTATACCACAGCATGGGACGGAGCAGCGCTAGGCACGACCGAGTCCATTTTGTGTTTCTCTCCCAAGCGAGACAAGAGGTTACTCAGGGAATTTTTCAGCCAGTTTACCCTGGCTGATTTTGTGATCCATGAAGTATTCTCTCCCCCCCGTCATACAACCTGCCCCATCCCATGTGTCCTTGTTGCCCACTTCAAGGACAATGTGCCTATGGCGTTTGTACATGTGCCCGCAGGTATGTTTGAAACTCTGAAACTGTTCTTTCTACATTCCTGCACTCACTGTACAATATAAAGCTGAAATGGGAACCACATGACAACGTGGCCCAGCTTTGTGAGTGCGAGTTTGACAGCTCGGGACCTTTTTTCCTGCTGCGAAAAGGCGTGGTACGCAGTGTGCAGTCAGAACTCAGGCCTGATTTTGAGTGGCAATGTTAGCTGCCTGTGACGTCGCCTAATGCCAGAGAGGTGCTGAGGTCGACTTTCCCCTCCCTCCTACACAAGAGTCTCCTGTAGTGTTGCAGCACCCAGGGCCTGATTGCAAAATGTTAGATCCCTGGTCTGGGGTGTGGGATGGCACTGCTACCCCAGCGACTGGTGGAAAAAATCAGTGAAGGGTTTCCTGTGTGAGCTGGCGCTGACCAGTACTATCAACTTTGCGGGTGTAGACCGATGGTTTCTAGAAGGAAAAGAATTTAAAACAAGAGTTGGAGAGGATACATAATGTGTTGGGTCGTGTCGTGTTAGAGGACATGCTGGCTGCATGTGGCGTGACCGTAGACAAGCAGACAGGACCCAACAGCCCCGCCTTCTGCGGGAGGGAGAGTGTGGGGGCCAGGGGGAGGGAGAGGGTGACAGGCAGTGACCGTGACCCTGTGGGCTAACTTTTTAAGCTCCCGGAGCCCGTTTACGGAAACACACAAGCACCAAGGCATGCACCTAATTGAAAATGATATAAGCAGGCTTTTGTGACAGCACGGCGAAAGGGATGGGTAGAAATAGGAGGAGTGAGGCACACCAAATTTGCTGCTTGTGTACACCAGAGCATGTAATGTCAAATTTCTGCACACACATGCACCCTATTTCAGCCCGTACCATGTTCAATTGATTTTTGGATGAGGAGTTGGTGCCTGTTGTGCTTTGCTGAAGTAGTTGAGTGAGACACATAGAGTCCAGCCAACCGAGCAAGCCGAGGGAGCAGGCGGGTACCACAACCACAAGGCAAGTGGTAGGACAATGCGACCAGCCACCAATCACGGTGAGAAGAGTCAATCATCTATTGTGGCATGATAGGAGTCATGGGTGCATGAGACAGTGTGACCAGTGAGCAAACAAGCCAAAAGATGGTAGGGCAGCGGCGGCACGTGCAGGGCTAAGCAAAGAATTTCATACGACACAAGTGTGGTGAACCGAAAGGGGACGGGGTAAGCCAGAGCACGAGTGAGGGTAAATGAGAAGCATGTACGTGTATGCCAAGCCCGAGCATGATAGGACACCCAAGCCTAATCTGTGACCTGTGCCACCAAAGCCTGTGCACCACCATCTTGTCACAACAGCCCATCCAAAGATGCATTTCTGCGAATGAAGCTTTGTTTGCGAGTGCGTTCCTTTTCCCCTAAGTCTCCCCAAGACCGATCTTTGACGTACAGCTTGGGGATTCCGTTCCTCCTTCACCCAAACGTTAGTTCAACAACCATAGCCCAAATGCGTACGCCATGCTCAGGTCTCTTCCGCCAAACTTGGCAAAACAAGAGTGCCCATTTTCCTTCCTCCGATGTATTTCATACCCTCACCTTGAATGTCTGCAACGTATTGTTTGAGTAACGTTTTGTTTGAGAACAACAACCCGAATAGCTAATGTAACTACAAAGTAAAGGCCCAAAATGTTTCTCAGGTAGAAACCAATTAAAAACCAAGTAAAAATGGTACAAATTCGATAATTTGCCTTATGTGTGTTTGCTCACCTTGCCATGTTTTAGAGGGCCTAAGGCACACATTTGCATGCAAATAGGCTATACAATTGGTAAATGTATGTACCCTTCGTGAACGGCCGTTAAGTGGCCGTTTGAATAAATGCGTGAATTTCACGTGAATTTACCCAAATTTTGAGGTTTTTGGGGGAAAATGCCATATTCTTGGTTCATTTCAAGGGCTTTGAGGGGCCAAAATTCCTCCCCTAGCTTTGTTACGCATCATCCATTGAAAGTCCCGCCCCAAAAGCATGCATCATGACCGCACTGTCCCCAAAACGAGAGGTGCCGGAACCCGGCAAGCCTGTAGCCGATTCACGGCCGTGAATTCACGTGAATTCGTACGAAATTCGCACGAATTTCGTACGAATTTCACATGAATTCACGTGATTTTACACAAATGTTACCCGTGTGCACCCCCTGATTTGTCCTCACACCCCTAGTAAGCCCCCCAGCATGCACCCCGGTCACAGGCAACAATGGTCTGGGTTCGTAAGGTCATCTCATGTCCGTCTCTTGCGGCACCGGAACCGCCGCTGTAGAGTCTGAAGGTGCTGCATGTCGGTTAGAAGCCGTCTTCTTGTGCGGCTTGCATACGTTTGTACACTTATGGGCCCTTGCCCATGTTGAGCCCTTTTGGTCGCATCCCACCCATGCAACCAAAGGCTATCGTCAATGGTGTGGTTGTCCACAACCACTTGCACCCCTAGTCTCCCCCGGAGGAGGCTTAGGCCCCCGCTGTTGCGCAACATGCGCTTCAGCCTCCGGTGACTTCCCTCCATGGCAAAGCAGGAGAAATTTGACAAGATTCTCCACTTCTTTGCAAAATAATACATGTGGTCGATCCAAAGATGCGTCCACAGAAGTTTGCCCCACTGGAGCTCATTGTGGGCAGCGCCCATGGCTATGCTATGGTTCCGGAGCCGCCCCAAGTCGGCCCCGGAGAACCATGCGGAACGCCACGCGTATACACACATGCTTGCAAAATTCTCCCACCGCGTTTTGCACACCGACTCCCAACTTTTCCCCCCTATTTGATGGTGCCTCACACTAGGCTGCTCTAGGCAAGCATCTATTATCTTCTCCCAACCCCTATTCCGCATGAAATGGATGGCAGCAGCACACTCCATCCTCACCTTCCCCTTGCTGTTTGCCTTGTCATTATTTAATGAGGCACGGGTGCAAGTTCGTGCAGCAAGCCGTGCCTCATCTAGAACCGGTTGCAGCATGGTGCGTGCCACAGTGGCCAGTGCCTTCCCTGTCAATTGTACAACTAGGTCCCGTGTCCAGTTGACTGCAAACAACAGGACACGAAGGACCCCATGGAGGACATAATCAGGCACTCGCCTATCACTCGTAATGGTCCTATATATAGCATTTATGGCAACGGCTGGTTCCCAGTTGCCGTCTATCGCACTTGCTGTGCCAAAGGTAGCAAGGCACGGAGCACGGTTACGCATGCAGACCCAACACACAGTGGCACCAGGGGATTCTGCCTTCCAGTTTTGGCAGCCCGCCATGAGCACCTGTGCTTTACCATCTGCACACAGAAAAAAAAGGGACTGCCTATCGTTCCCTGCCGTATCCTTAAAACTTACGGTTGCGGCCTTGCGCAACTCATCATCAAAATCAATTTCCTGGGAGGCCGCGTAGAGGGTCTCCCACTTTTCACTGCCCCCTAGTAGCCACCAACTAGATAGTTGGTTGGGGCTCGCGGTGCCACCAAGCGTGCAATGGACGTACGAGGCCTCATGCCTCGATGTACCGTCCACCGCAATAGGCAACCAATGCAGCTGTCAGTCCCCGGGCTGCATGATGGCCGAGGGTGGGGGTGGTCGACACTTGAATAGGTGGCCGATGTGGTCAGGTAGGTAGCAGGCCGCACCATTGATGGCCGTGTCGTCACCCGTATAGGTAGTGAACGCCCGGGACTCCGGCAACGCTAGCTGCCGAAGCATGCCGTACACCTGGTCCCATACCACACCGTACGTCATGCTCCCCACTAGGTACCGGGACTCCGTCCTAGAGAGGTGCAATGACCGGATCCTCCAGACGGCCATGATCAACCTCTCCTCCTGGGTGGGCTCGGGTTGGACGGTGGCTACAATTCTTGTTTCGGGGGTAAGCACTATTTGCCCCGTGTCGCGCACGTACTTGACGGTGTAGGGTGCTGCAAGCTCCTTGGTAACAACCTCCTGGCCCTTGGTGCGCGTTTGAACCCCAAGGTTGTTCCAGCCAAATTGTTCCAGTGTTCTAGGCTATATGGCCGGAACAAAAAAAGTTCCAAATTTGTTTACCCCCCAACCAAGCCTACCCGTACATGATAGCAAAATATGTTGTTTGCTAGCCTTGGGGGTCCCCGCTGGTATGCTTATATTTGTTGTCCGCCGCGTTGCCACGTGAAAAAAACTTGTTTTCAAAAACAGTTTTTGTTAGAACACCATTGGAACACCGCTGGAACAAGTTATTTGAACGTCGCCGGAACAAGCAACCTACATTAAGTGCAAAGCACGAGGAAGGGTAAAATGGTAACATACATTGTTGTGCAAGGTGCCCGTGAGGGCGCATCGGGGTAGTCTCTTTGTGAACCCCTTTTCGGGTGGCGGGTGATTAGCAATGGTTTTTGGTTTTCTTTCACTCTCCCTTCCAAAACCCAGGCTCCCGACCTAGGGCCTAGCCCAAGCCTTTGCTTAGGTTCCGTCCTACCCTGGGGGGGGGGGGGGTCTAGCGGAGTCTCGGGTGTTGTCAGTCTCCACCCCCCCCCCGGGGGAGGGTAGGCCCTTGTGGGGGTTGTGGGTCAGTTGAGTATGTTGAGTCTGTCCCCCTTCTCTCCTGCTTCCCCCCGTGCTTGCTTCACTGTGCAGGTATCATGAAAAATATTTTTGTACGGTAAGTTTGCATGCAATGTCATAGCATGTGTGCATGCCCCGCGCCAATAAAGGGGGTAGGAGTTTATATTGTCACGTTGGATTGAAGGGCTGGGGCGAACCCGAGAACCCCACAGTAGATGATGTGGTGTGTGGTCCATGGTGTGTGGTCTGTGGTCTGTGGTTGGTGGTCTGTGGTCTGTGGTGTGTGGTCTGTGGTTGGTGGTCTGTGGTCTGTGGGTCTGTGGTCTGTGGTGTGTGGTGTGCGGCCTGTGGTTGGTTGTCCATGGTCTATGGTCTGTGGTCTGTGGTCTATGGGCTGTGGTTGGTGCTCTGTGGTCTGTTGTCTGTGGTGTGTGGTGTGTGGTGTGTGGTGTGCGGTCTATGGTCTGTGGGCTGTGGTTGGTGCTCAGTGGTGTGTGGTCTGTGGTTTGTGGTGTGTGGTCTCTGGTCTGTGGTCTGTGGTCTGTGGGCTGTGGTTGGTGCTCTGTGGTCTGTGGGCTGTGGTCTGTGGTCTGTGCTCTGTGGTTGCAAAGGAGGGGGCAATAAAAGTTGTTCTGGCGACGTTCCAGCAAGTTGTTCCGGCAAAGTTCCGGCGCCGTTCCGGTGTTTTTAGGTGTTCAAGATTTGAACACCGCCAGAACCATTTACTGGAACGTCGCCGGAACACCTTCCTGGGGGAAAGTTTTTCTGGCCTGAGTGGCCCGTATGACATGGAGGAAACTGGTTTGTGGTCTGTGGTCTATGGTCTGCGGTCTATCGTACGTGGTTGGTGGTCTGTGGTCTGTGGTCTGTGGTGTGTGGTCGGTGGCCTGTGGTGAGTGGTCTGTGGTGTGTGGTGTGTGGTCTGTGGTCTGTGGTCTGTTGTCTGTGGTGTGTGGTTGGTGATCTGTGGTCTGAGGTCTGTGGTCTTTAGTCTCTGGTTTGTGGTCTTTGGTTTGTGGTCTTTGGTCTGTGGTCTGTGGTTGATGGTCTGTGGTTGGTGGTCTGTGGTTGGTGGTCTCTGGTTGGTCTGTGGTATGTGGTCTGCGGTCTGTGGTTGGTGGTCTGCGGTTGGTGGTCTGTGGTTGGTCTGTGGTGCGTGGTCTGTGGTGTGTGGTTGTTGGTTTGTGGTCTGTGGTCTGTGGTCTTTAGTCTCTGGTTTGTGGTCTGTGGTTGGTGGTCTGTGGTTTGTGGTCTGTGGTTGGTGGTCTGTGGTTGGTCTGTGGTATGTGGTCTACGGTCTAGTTGGTAGTCTGCGGTTGGTGGTCTGTGGTTGGTCTGTGGTGTGTGGTCTGTGGTGTGTGGTTGGTGGTCTGTGGTATGTGGTCTGTGGTCTTTAGTCTCTTCT
This sequence comes from Eutreptiella sp. 'Long Island Sound 2002', assembly GCA_964036045.1. NCBI lineage: Eukaryota > Euglenozoa > Euglenophyceae > Eutreptiales > Eutreptiaceae > Eutreptiella > Eutreptiella sp. 'Long Island Sound 2002'. Next base: position 47,357,846 of record OZ038378.1, read on the forward strand.
TTGTGGTCTGTGGTCTGTGGTCTGTGGCTGGTGGTCTTTGGTTGGTGGTCTATGGTTGGTGGTGTGTGATTGGTCTGTGGTATGTGGTCTGTGGTGTGTGGTTGGTGGTCTGTGGTCTGTGGTCTGTGGTTGGTGTGTGGTCTGTGGTCTGTGGTCTGTGGTTGGTGGTCCGCGGTTGGTGGTATGTGGTTGGTCTGTGGTATGTGGTGTGTGGTGTGTGGTGTGTGGTGTGTGTGTGTGTGTGTGTGTGTGGTACCGCACACTGCACACCTTGTTCCGGCGACGTTCCGGTAACTTGTTCTGGCGACGTTTTGGCGACGTTCCAGTGACCGTTGGAACGTCGCCAGAACGTCGCAAGAACAGGTTGTTGGAACGTCGCCAGAACAGTGGAAAATACAAACAGTTTTGGGCGCGCACAAGGCGCACTGCGCGCACTGAAGCCCCGGGGGGGGGGGGGGGCTAGGGAACCGTGGTAAGCAGATCAATTACCCGCCACTGCGGTGGCTGGGCCCTAGGTCATTTGCGTGGGGTTTGGAAGGGAGAGTGAAACCCAACTACCCGCCACGCAGTGGCTGGGCCCCACGTCGACTGCCTGGGGTTTTGAAGGGAAGGCACAAACCTTTCTTCTTTATTTTTTCAATATTTTTATCAAAATCAAAATCAAAATGGTCATTCAAAGACAGACAAAGGGGTGCAAACAGGGAGAGGGACAAACGGGGGCAAGGAGCGAAAGGGACACGGGGGGGGGGGAGGGTAACACACAAAACACACCAACACAATGCACACAACCAGGCCCAAACCCAAGCCCAAACCCAAACCCAAACCTAAACCCACACCCAAGCCCAAACCCGCAACCCAAACCCAAACCCAAACCCAAGCCCAAGCCCAAACCCGCAACCCAAACCCAAACCCAAACCCAAGCCCAAACCCAAACCCACACCCAAGCCCAAACCCAAGCCCAAACCCAAGCCCAAACCCAAACCCCGAAAGGGACACGGGGGGGGGGGGCAGGGTAACACACAAAACACACCAACACAATGCACACACCCAAGCCCAAACCCAAGCCCAAACTCAAACCCAAACCCACACCCACACCAAAGCCCAAACCCGCAACCCAAACCCAAACCCAAACCCAAGCCCAAGCCCAAGCCCAAACCCGCAACCCAAACCCAAACCCAAACCCAAGCCCAAGCCCAAACCCGCAACCCAAACCCAAACCCAAGCCCAAACCCAAGCCCAAACCCAAGCCCAAACCCAAGCCCAAACCCAAGCCCAAGCCCAAACCCAAGCCCAAACCCAAACCCCGAAAGGGACATGGGGGGGGGGGCAGGGTAACACACAAAACACACCAACACAATGCACACACCCGAGCCCAAACCCAAGCCCAAACCCAAACCCAAACCCAAATCCAAACCCAAACCCAAGCCCAAACGCGCAACCCAAACCCAAACCCAAACCCAAACCCAAGCCCAAACCAAAACCGGCAACCCAAACCCAAACCCAAACCCAAACCCAAACCCAAGCCCAAAACCAAACCCAAGCCCAAACCCGCACCCAAACCTAGGCAGGCATCGGCCGCTCGCTCGCGGGAGTTGCAGACCACCCGGTGGGTGTCCACAACCTCTTGGATGGCCTAAGAAAACAACATCAATTTTGTTGGAACCAAATTGTTCCGGTGACGGTTCCAACAAAACACTTGAACGTCGCCGGAACGTCGCTGGAACAAGTTATTGGAACGTCACCGGAACAACACGGTGTGTATGCGGCACACCTTAATATTGGCTTCCTAGAGGTTGCCAAGGTCGCCATCACTTTGTCCCCGCAAATTGCGAGGCCGATGACCCACACGCAGGCGGGAATGCGTCCCGAAAGGCCCATGCAAGCGATGGACACGGACAATTAGGACCACTCCCCATCTGCGCATGGGTAGCCATCCCCCCTGACAATGCATGTCAGGGGTAACGACCAATCGATCATGCGGCACAACGGCAGTTGGCTGGCAATGTGGCGCAGCCACGATGCCCATGGCCAACTGATGCCCGTGGCCTTGGGATCCAATGTGCTCACCGGGGGGGCAAGCTCCAAGGGGGCTAGTAGATCTTGCCAGCGCTGCTGGAAAGCCCTGCTGTATCTCTCGGACACAGCTCGGTTGGGCCCAGCGCACGGCCACCGCAAATTGGCAGTGGGTGAGTGGAGAGGAGATGGCCCATTCCGCTATGAGCTCCCCAACAAGATCCCCGTCCTGGAGGCTAACAACACTAGCCAAATGGATGAGGTAGGCGGTTAGTTGCTGAACCCGGGTCTGTGTCGCAGGCATGCCGAAGCTACAACAATGAACTACGAAGCGAAATTTGGCAATCCATACCTCTAGGGGAAGATGCCCGTAGACCCACCGAGCATTCAGGCAAGGAACAAATACCAAAATGGGACCCTAGGCATGGCCACAATGCACAAATCAAACGGGAAAACGGGTACGCCAATGTAGAAAAGTCATACAACGGTGCGTAGGGACTACAAGGAACAGCAGGCTTGCAAATGGATACGAAAAGTTCGAAATGTGTACACCAAGTTGAAGGTGGCACCAACGGCCCACAATATGTCAACATGGCCCCAATGGGAAAGACAAGCTTTGGACGCGTTACACATGCAAGAAAGAGACAAAAAACATCATTTACGCACTTGGAAACTCATGGTGATGGATCTGGTTATCTGGCCTGCGACACTTGTTCCAGTGGTGCCCCCAAAGAAATTGTTCCGGCGGGAATTGTTCCCATTGGGAACATTCTAGTCGGGAACAACCTTGGGGTTCAAACGCGTACCAAGGGGGAGCTCTTGTAGGCGCCGCCGTCGTGTACGATCCGCTAGCAGATGGAATGGCTCCTTGGGCCGTGGCATGGTGTGAGATACAAGACCTGTTGAATGGGCAGGCAGTCATCGCAAGCTTTCTACCATCCCCCTCCCGCAGACAACTCTCTCTACTGTGATTCGCATGCAATTGGAAGAAATTTACATAAATTTGCACGAAATTCGTACGAAATTCGTAGGAATTTCGTGCGAATTTCACGCGAATAGAAATGTGTGAATATTCTGAAAATGTGAAATTCGTACGAAATTCGTTCGAAATTCGTACGAATTTCGTACGAGTTTCGTACGAATTTCGTGCGAATTTCACATGACTGTCACAGAATTTTTGCCAAAGCCTCATCCTTCTGCCCTCGTTGACCCTCACAAAGCAAGCTCACGATGGTGCTCATGGGTTATCACACACCCAGTCCAGTGGCTGTCATTCCGGCTGTCACTCAGCCAGCAGTGTAACACGTCAGGGGGCATAGCATACCCCAAATAAAATACAAACAGTTCCGCAAAAAAAATCGCAAACAGGTCAGGGGGCACACCGTACCCCAATTAATGTACAAACAGTGCTGCAGAAAATTTCGCACGGTGGGGGGGGAGTACCCCACATATCGGTCAAACTGCCCATGCTTGGGGGGGGGGGGGGGCAGGATAACATTCGTCGTGGTTAGAAAGGACAGGTGCTCCGGAGGGTACCTACGCACCCCCGCCCCGGGAGCAGAGCTCCGGCTAGCGGAGCCCTGGGAGCTCTGCTCCGCCACCGCCTCCACAAAGGAGGGGTCCATGGCCGCCGACGTGAGGCGGTGGGGGGGTTACTGCCGGCGCACTTCCTCCATTGCGGCAGTCACCTTGGGGACATCGGGGGCCACGCTGTCCACATCGACCTGCTGGCCACTGCCCAACATGGCCATCCGCAAGCCGGTGGACACTGCGGACATATGGCCGGCGCATGCCTCGGCCTGGGCATGCCAGCCCAGGCCGGCCAGGAGGTACCGGACACCGGCAGCACTGCCCCCCCCCCCTGTCACCTAGGGGGGGCGGGGGCCTCGGCACCCTGGGCCCTCTCCACTACCTCTGCTGGCTGTGCCGCTGGCTTTGCCCTGCGCAACGTCGCCACGTCGCGCTCAAGAGTCTTCACCTTGGTGGCCAGCCGGTCACGCTCCTTGGTGACGTCCGCCAACCGCGACTCGCAGTCCCGCCTGTCCTCGTTGGCCCTGGACAGACGGGCCTCGAGTTCGCGGTTGGCGGCCTCCGCGCTGATGGCGCGTGCCTCCCACGCCCCCGCCCGCTGCTGGTCCACCCACTCCTGCACCACCCCCCTCTGCCCCCGCCCCCCCACCGGCTCCGCCTGCTCCGCCCGCACTGCCCGCTCCGCCGGGGTGGCCGTACGCGGGGCTTTGCGGGGGGGGGGTGGGGCCCGTGTCCCCTTCGGGGCGCCCTTTCCGCTTGCGCGTGGGGGGGGTTCGTCCTCCTCGACGTCAATGACATCAACCACCACCCCCATCTTCCGCTGCCTCCCCACATGGACGCGCATGGCAAGCCATGCCACGTCCACCCACTCCGGCCTCCGCTGCTCCCAACCCGTGAGCACATTCAGCCCAAAAACCCCAGCCGTCGTCACCGTCCCCGCCTCCCAGATCCGCGACACCCCCGTCTGCACCCGCCAGTGCCCACTCACAAGCCGGTAGGCAAACATGCCCACCAGCTCCTGCCCCGCAGGCAGGTTGGCCCCCCCCCGGACCACAATGGGGCAGGGGAAGGAGATGCCGAGGGTGCCCTGCACCCCCCGCGACTCCAACTCCATGTCCCACACGGCACTGAGATGCCGCTGCCGCCCATCGGGCCCGGGCGGCACCTGCTGGGTCCAGGCCGGATCCGGCTGCCTGGCGGCCAGGGTGACCCGGTCCAGGGGGGGGTCGTTGTGGGCGTCACCCAATTCGTCGCGGGACGGCTGGGGCACCACCACCTCGCGCGCCACATGCCCCCTGGCGGTGCTGGCCTCGCTGCCTCCCGAACGTCGAGAGCGCTGCGACCCCTCACTGCGCACACTGCCGGCCTCGCTTGGTGCCCGTCCACCGCCGGTGCCTGCGGGCTGGTCGCCACCGGGGCCTTCGGCGGGCCCGGCGTGCTCCTCCGGCAATCGGGGCCGGGGCTTGTACTTGCGCTTGGTGTGGTGCCGAATATCCGGCGACCAAGCGGTGAACGGGACCTGCATGCAGATGCGGGGAGGGGTGCCAGGCACAAATTGAGAAAGGGGGAGTGGACACGAGGCAATGCAAGAGCAAAAGGAGCAAATTGGACGAAATTCACAGAAATTCGTACGAAATTCGTAAGAAATTCGTACGAATTTCGTACGAATTTCGTGCGAATTTCACATTGGGACAAAATTCAAACAAATTTATTCACGTGAAATTTGTACGAAATTTGTACGAATTTCGTACGAATTTCGTACGAATTTCACGTGAATTTCGTCCAATTTGCCAATACACAAAGCAAACACACAAGCAAGCACACACTGCACTCGCATGGGCAGGTGATGCTCCATGCCCCGGTCCTCGCGCACTTGGGCGACCGCCACGCTGGGACCGTGTTCACCAGGTGCCACAGCGTGGTTGGCCGACCCGGGGGGGCAATGCCGGACAAGGCGAAGTGGATCTCCGACTCCGCGTCGACATCGCCCCCCTGGCACACCTCCAGCTGGTGCACGCTGCCCACGAAGAACAGCATGCACTGGGGGCCGACCTCGATGACGGCGAGGTCGGAGGCCGGGGCCGACCGGGAGATGAAGGTGGGGTGGAAGGGGCAGGTGGGGGGGCCTGCCGGGAGCGTCTGGGGGGGGTCGGCGAAGAGTGCCTGGGCAGCCTCCCCCTCCCACAACCCCACCCTCCCAACCGCCCCCTTCCCCACCCAAAACACCTGGTCCACGCTGGGGAGGTCCCAGCTGGACGAATCCCCAGCAACGTCCAGGGCCTCCTTGGGGGGGGTGGCGTCCAAGTGTGTGGTGTTGGCCTGGTGGTGTTTGTGTCGGGGGTCGGGGGTCCACAAGTTAAAAAGAGCCCCCTGCAGCCCATCCTTGGAGTCGGGGAGGGCGGGCAATCCATGATGGCGGCTGGTGGCCACCATCAGCAGGTGTCCCCCCGATGCAGCTCAACGGTGTCCCAGCGCGCCTCCCCCGCCTCCCCCAGGGCCGTCCCCGCCTGCACCGCCACCTGGTAGTCCTCTGACAAGCAGAGGAAGCTACTCAGGTGGCAGTCCCCCACCTCCCTGTCGCTGGGGGGGAGGACCTCGGGGTGGGTGGCCACGTCGGTGTGGGGGAGCTGTGGGCCCACTCCCCACACTGGCCACAATGACGCCGCCCGGCGTCATTGGGTGGAGGTCCCCAACCCCAGGGACACTTTCGGTGAGGTGGGGGTGGAACTTCTTGAAGAGAGGCCCCCCCACCCCTGACCCCAAGGTGCTCTTGCTTTGCCACCGGCGGGGGAGCGCACGATCCTTGGCCTGCTCCTCACTCCGCGCGGCGTTGAAAAGGAGCTCAAAATTCTTTGCGACGACTTTTTCGTTGCCGCTGCCCCACGCCTTCATCACCTTGTTCCACCCCACCTCACAATCTCGTGCCTCCACAAGCCCCCGAAGCACAATGTAGCCGTCCCCATCAACAAAGTTGAGGGGCGGCTGAGAGGGGCCAACCCTGTCGGGGGCGGGGTCAGGGCTCCCCGTCACCCCATGAGGGGGGTCGGAAAGGGGTTCGGTGCGGACGGGGGGCTGACTTGAAATGAAGGGGGGGGCGCATGAGGCACCACGGTACCATTGCAAAGAAGTTGTGCTATAGAAGGTGGGGTGGGTGACGCCGGGGACATGCACCTGGGGGGGGATGGTGGGATGGAAAGGGGCGACGCCCAAATCATCCCACCACCGGGGGTTGGCAAGATGCCAAGAAAAGGGGAAAAAAGAGTGGTCTGCTGGTGCACCTGCAGCAAGATCCTGCAGGCACACCATATCGCAGTGGGGGGGTGTGTGGACGAGGTTAGTGGTGGGGTACACCTGGACGTGGGCGTCCTTAGGCTTCCCCACAGGGTTATTCCTCATCGAGTTGAGGAGCTGGTCAACACTGGAGGGGAGAGGGGTTAGATGGAGAAATTTGAGGGTGGGGAGTTGGCGGCGCACTTCCCTCCACAGGGTTGTGGCCCATCCCCTCCCCCCGAGGTAGCTGTTGCGGGTGGGGCTGCGCATGTCGATGTGGATGACATCGGGGGAGGGGTCGAGGGAGGCTGCCCAGCCCACGATGTCATCCACCCCCAGTGCCTCCGACTCGTACGTTGCCTCCTCCAAATGATGGTGGGCAACGGGGAGGGCTTGGTAGTGGGCGAGGGTGTCGGCTGCGGGGTCGTGGCGAGAGGCCAGGCTGGCGAGCTGTGACATAGTCTGCTGGGACATTGTCAAAAGAGAATGCGAAGAAAGGCTTTGAGAGCTGTAACAAAGCGAAAGAGTGGAAAGGAGGGTAAATTCGTGCGAAAATTCGTACGAATTTCGTACGAATTCGTACGAAATTCGTGCGAATTTCACATTCTCGTGAATCTGTGAATCTAGCGTGAATTTCTGCGTGAATTTAGGTGCGTGAATTTCACATTCGAGCGAATCTCACCAAATGTGTTAAACCATGCGGGGACTTTAAACCTCTAAATTGCACCTATTTGTTGCATCTTACTTTGGGCGAAGGTAGCACGACAAAAGCACACGATAGCACCAAGTTACGAGCAAAACACAGCAAAATTGGGTGAAATTCACGGTACCGTGAATCTCGGATTCAAACGGCCGGTTCACGAAGGGTACATACAATTGGTGAAACTGGATGCATTGCGCGACGTTCATGTGTCCTGCAGCCTCTTTGTCACTTATGGCTGTAAATACAGGCGCTAGTGTTTTACGCAAAAGGGTGTTTTTTTTTGTGTTTGCCTTCGTTTAGGACCGCCGCAAAAAGAGTCATTTATGCGTGCAAAAGGAGATAATTTATGCGCGTTTCGAAGTTAGGGTTTGACGCAAATTAGGCCTTTTACTTGTGCACAATTGATGCAATTGCTTTCTCAATCTTAGGGGCATCTCTTTATTTGTGTGAGATGCCTAGCAAGAAGGCCAAGCAGAAGGCTAGTGTAAGAGCCCCTGGGGACCCGTAGACCCCCTAGGGCCCCTCCCAAGCCCAGCACCACGCCAAGCCGGTGAAGGAGGGTGTGCAGGAACACTGAAAGGTGGTAGGTTTGCCCATGAGGGGGGAATAGGTATTCGGGGGTGGTGTAGTGCCAATTTTCCGTTGGAGAGATGAAGTGTCTACACGCCACTCACCCGGATGCTTGTTCGGTGAGTGAACGATTAAAAGAACGGCACGAGGATAGAACTTTGCCCTTCAAACTTCACCTCAAGGACAACCCACATGCAAGACACGTTCATTTGGCCAAGGGTGTTTTGCGCGATTTTGCTCAGGGATTGTACCATTGGTTGAGTCGACTCCCGATGGGAAGAATGCTACAGCTGGATGTAGAGCCACTAGTAGCATTGTTGGCCACAATGAAACGTGCCCCGGGGGATTGCAGTGGTGGAGGACAATGTGCCCCCCCCCCCCCCGCCCCCGCCCAAATCCTGCAGTGGGATGTGGCGGCCACCCACGTGTTGTCGACACCTCTGTCCTTGTCTAGTCGGGGCTGCTCGTCGCCAACCCCGACTGCCCTTGCCAACAGGTATCTCACCTCAACACCATGGGTTGCCGTGCATGTAATTGCATGTGCTCGGAGCCTTGCAGTGGCAGGGGTGCTAGAAGCTCAATGGAAGGGGTGCTGAAAGGGGTTCCAGTGCCGCAAGGGTCTGCGGGAAGGTGTCCCCCAAGCCGTTGTAAACCCAATGGTAGTCTATTGGAGGTCGTTTTGCTTAGAACAATTAGAACAATTTTTGGTCCAACTCTTTATTCTAAGGTGTTAGAACACCGTTAGAATACGTTGTGTCCACTCACCTCAGGTTCTTTTTGTATGCCTTCTCCCGTTGATGACCTAACCACCCACCTCGTTCTCCTGGGCGCTAGAACCGGTTTGCGGGATGATCGCGTTAGGGGCCTCTTGGGGCGGTGGGCCTCGTCATCCCCGTGGGCCCACCACCATTTTTTGGGGTCCGCAAGGGTCATCCATCCATCTATGCACAAGCCGTACCATCGGAGCATCACACACCCCGAAGAGAAAGCAGACAATGCCGACGGCGACAACGTCTCTGCAGTCTCTGTATCCACATGAGAGAACGAGATATTCTCGTGGGGACCCAACCAGCCACAACGCCCCTGCTATTCCCCACTGTCGCCAACCCCGTTCCCCAGGACAGTGTCCCGGCGCCTGGCGAACAGCCGGCATGCCCCCATCCGATGGCAAACAGGCGTCTACACACACCCCCCAACGTACTCGTGCATCCAACACTGCACAGCCACCGGTGCACGTACCCAAGGAGTGAAACAACCCCGTTGTCAGCCCAACCAGCTCTGCCCTGCGCGCGCAACTAGTAGTTCGATCGTGGCGGTGACGTCTTTCTTGGCACCATCTGAGCAGACAAGGAAGTGTATTTGAGCGGTGTTTCTAGCACATCGCTCTGTGTTGCATTGATGGCCACTTTGCATGAACACCTTAGGAGCACGAGGCATTGAGCTTAGTACGCATGGCATGCAGCATGCATCTTTCCCAACAGGCCCTTTTGCGGATGCCTGGCTGCTGTACCCAACGGGACGTGAGGCATGATCCGCAAAGGGTAATGCCTTACTTCCATGAACAACTATTTTAAATGCAACTACAAGTCGGAATGCGGCAGCTGTCCATGTGCCTTTACAATCCATTGCGAATTTTTGCCTTGGCATGGTGCTAGTTGTTGGGACCCCCCCCTGGCGACATAGCCTTTGTTATCATGTTTGTGGATTCTATTTCTCGTTTGAAGGCATCTTCCACCCTTGCACATGTATGGGTTATAGTACATGGGGAGTGGCAAAGTGTGCATCCAAAGTGAAGCAATGGTGGTCATGGTTTTGCATGGATAGGGGGGGATGACGACGCATTTATAAGGTTTTATGATGTCTCGGCCTACCTTAATAAAGGAGTGGACAATTTGGAGAAGGCCGTCCTCCAACTGCAAAACCAATTTTGGACTTCCATGGTCACTTTAATAGTTGATGGTCAAGGCATGCAAGCAATGGGTGAGGGTTGCTCTATGTATCTTGTTTATACCCCGCCCCCCCTACTGTGATACGATAGCCCTCCGGGACTATTCCACCATCCTTAACATCGACCGTTCATTTTTCCTTTTTTTTTGGCATCTTGCGAACCCCCGATTGGTGGGAGTCTTTGGGCATCGTCCCCTTCGTGCCCACTATCCCCCCCAAAGTCCACATTCCTACCATCACCCACCCCATGTGGTCCTTCACCACAACACTCCAATAGTATCGTGGTGCATTTACACCCCCCACGCTTTCTTTTCTCGCGACCCCTGTCCGCATGCAACCCCTTCCCGATCTCCCCCTTAGTGTAAGGTGTGACCAGCCCCTAACCCCATTTGGGTCGGGCCCTCCCAGCCTCCCGTGAACTTCGTGGATGGTAGTGGGTGCATTGCGTTGTGTTCGTGGGTGGGGGAGAAGGACATGTGAGGAAAACGTAGGTTGCGTACGTCGCGTGATGGTGTGGTTTGCTGTCACCACAAATCAGTGCATAACCATATCTATAGGAAGCCTCTCGTTCCACACGCTGTGCAACAACGTGTGTTCTCTCTTGCAGCCTATGTCGGTCCAATGCACGTTGCGTACCACCAACGATTCTCTTTCTTTCTTGAAAACCATTCTGGTGGTGCATTTACAAGGACTGGCATTCCATGGGTAAAGTGAAAGTGGTCGCTGCCGGGACATCACAAGAGACATCAGTCATGTGGAACATAGTGTAATCAAATGAGCCTTAATTCCCGAAATTCATTTGGCCTCGGTCCAGCAGCTTGCCATCTATCTCCTCAAGCAACAAGATGGCACTCAAATCACCCACAACATCGGGATCTTGTCCAACAAAAATGAAGAGTTTGTCATTTGCATTGTTGCCTTGCTGTGGCAAGCCTGAGGGCCCGGGGGGGGGGGGTCCTTGTACGCGACACCCCCCCAGTTCCCCCCCCCCCTCCCCGAGTTTTGAAAGATAGCGGTGTGGGGGCCATGGCGCCAACGGCGCCAAATTTTTTGTCCCATGCTTAGTTGAGAAGGGTACTATGCCTTTAGTCCTCAGGACCCTTAAGACAAGACATCGCTATTATCGCATACATACCTCTAAACCCCTATGCCCCTAGACACCCCCTTGAGGTATGCATGTGATCGTAGTAGGTTGCGCGCACCCCCCCCCCCAAGCTGCCAATAGCCCCCCCGCTCTCCCGCCGACCCCCCCGCCCCAACTGCCTCCCCCCCCCCCCCCTGCGCAACTTTTGCCCGATAACTTGGGGGGATTTCGCATCAAGACCAGTTGTAGTCGCCCCCCCGGGCGTGAGGGATCCCAGTGTTGGAGCAACCCCCTCTTAGCTTGTTCCAAATATCCATTCACCCAAACGCTTAGCCCCCGTTCACGAATGGTTCATTCGTGCTGGTTCTTGTAAGAACCCAATGGCGTTGTTGATCACAAGGAGGATGAGCGTCAAGCATCCTTGTGGGGGAACATATCCTTTGGGCCTCAAGGGCCAAGGAGGAAACTTTTGATCCCACCGGCACCAAAGTTTTCATCACTTCCCCCCATTCCAAATCCAATTTTTAGATTGCCTCAAAAATCATGTCCTTTTAGTGAGGATCCCCGTTCGGCCTCCGTTGTGAGTTGTGGTGCACAAGATGGTGCATTGCATTGAGGGTTTGTGTGCCCTTTGGAGCCATGTGGGGCCGTCAGCAAACTGAGAACTTAGCCCAGTTGGGAGTCACTAATTGCAATTAGTGTTGCATCTATTGTTCATGGTGTGGTTAGCCGGACACGTGCGACTACTACTAATACTGTTACTTTTTTGGCCAAAAATGGGGGCCGTTTTGTCATGGGGGCAGGGCAGAGGGGGGCCGGTACCACTTGCATTGTGAGGACTGGCGACCATATGCAGCAACTTCATATCGCACCCTTCCACTTCAAGTCTTGTTGGATGGCGGCCTTTGCGTTTCTCTACATTGTGGGAGGGGAGGGGAGGGTGGTGTCCCCTTTGCTACGGTACCAAAAAATTACTAAAAAATTAACCAATAATTGGGGTTCGTTGGCTAATTTTGGCCTTTCGTAATTTTTGCTTTCTCTGTATTTAGCTCCAGTAGTTTAGGTGTGGGGTGTGTGGGAGGATGCGGGGGGCGGGGGGTATTTTTCACCTTTGGGTTGACACTCAAAGAAAGTCCTCCACTCCTCTCTCGTGTGCAACACGATACGACATAACACGTAACACACCACACCACACTGCTCATGGATCTGGGTTTTGACAGCACGGGAATTGGAGGGGGGTGGGTTATTTTCACCTCTACGTTGTGTTGATAGTGACCAGGGGTGGGGGGTGGAAAAAAATGCGCGCATAGAAAAAAATTGCGTACCCCCACCCCGCCACCCTCCAAGGGTTGCCAGCGCAAAAACAGCAAAAACAGCTGTCGCACCATAATTGTAGCATTTGGAAAATTTTTTACCCAGGGCCAATTCTTGGTGTAGAAATGGAATTCTTTGCACCAAATTTCCCTTTGCACATGGCATGTACTGAATTGTTTGAACCCATTGATCATTTCAAACTTGTGCTTCTGGTAGAGGTTATTTGTGAGGGTGCTTTTTTTTTTTGCTTCTAGGGACCAATGTTGGTACAAGGATGGAATTCTTTGCATCAAATTAGTGAATGTGTTTGCATTTCCCTAGCACATGGCATATAAAGAATTGTTTGAACCTATTGATGCATCAATTTCGATATGGTGCTTCATCATTTGGATTAGAGGAGAGGTCAAATGTAAGTGTGTTTTTGCTTTGCATTCCAAACATGCCATCCTCTTCTCTTTCTTCTCCGCTGAACATGCATGGGCGAACCGCACCGTGGACGGGTGGAATTGTATTTGTGGGGAGCGGCTATCCGTTTTGTCCTGTGCGGACACACAACAATTTGCTACTCATTGTTAGGGTCGGAAACACCGGGCAGGTACAGCCCCCCCGCTGAAGCCCAAACACCAATTGGCTGTTACATAGTTTTTCTCTGCCGCCCCCCCACGGGTCGCGGAGGAGGTGCCCCCTCCGATAGAGAGCGATGGGGAAGATGAGGTTGCAGCAAATGACCCAGAGACACAGGGTACTGCTCCTCCCCTGGCCAGCAATGACAATTGCATGGGAGCCGTGCCCTTGGGTATTCCCAATGCCCATGCCTTGCGTGGCAAATACCCCGTGATGCCATGGATATGAGAAAGTCCACTGGAGGTACGTGGATGGCATGGGGATCGTGTCAGCAACGGGAGCAGCATTAGCAGCAGCAGCAGCAGCAACAGCGGCAGCAGCAAGAAACCACCCACAAAGAAGGTAGCAACTACGAAGGGCAAGAAGCGGGCGGTAGCTTCCGAGGCCAGTGCTAGCAGCAGCAGCAGTAGTAGCAAGAAGCCAGCGGAAAAAAACACAGCCGCCGGCAAGGGCAAGAAGCAAGCTGCAGCTTCCCATGGTGGGAAGGCCAAGAAGCAGTAGGTAGCGGCATAGCAGCGGGCACAGCAACTCGAAACGCCAAACGACTCGAAACGCGAAACGTCGCAAGCTGCGAACCGAAACGACTACGTCACAAAAATGGGCACCCTGTGACATAGTGGGTCAGGCAGGTTGTTGCCTCAACCACGGGTATGGGGAAAGAAGGAGTATTGGGGCTCAGCTACTTCTAACCGAGGGAGTAACGCCCCTCCTCCTTAACCACAGTTGAAGGGTGAGACTTCCCTACCACGCTTTGCACGTTGAGCCGGGGCCGTAGTCTTCACATTGATGGAGCGATGGTGTCAAAAGATCAACGTGCACTATTTTTGCCTTGAAACGGCTTTGTTTGGTAAAACTTTTGGTCATATGTGTAAGGCAAAAATTTGCGTACCCCCCCCCCCACCCACCCTCCGGGGGTTGGCTGTGCAGGAAAAAATGTATGCCATTCCCAGGAATTCTTTTTCCACCGCCCGCCCCGACAGTGACTGAAGGATGTGCACCTTTGCATTGGGCGGGCGTGCATTATTGGGGCATGTCATCGTGGCTGTGTTTGTTTATCTACGAGCTTTTTCATCCCTTGGCAGACCAAGAACCAACATACAGCAAGACGGGAACAACACCAGAAACATATCAACGAATTGCTGCTTGTTCCAGTAGGGCACAAGGGATGAGCTCTGGGAACATTTGCCGTGGCACCCTCCTCAAATGTCACTGATGATCTTTGAATCCTCCTCCTTCTGCAGATTTGCTGACATCCAGTCCGCCGGATATTGATGTGGAATATCATGGGAATCGGTTTGTTGACGGGTTACGTCCGCTCGTCACCAGCTTCCAACCGGCCCTGATTGTGTGTTCTCCTCTGAGACGTGCCATCCAGACTTGTGGCATTGCGTTCCAAAATTATGATCCGGCGGTCAGAATCATTGTTCATCCAGATGCGCGCGAAAAAAACTGCAAAGGGAAGGTATGTATCATTGCTGGGGGCAACCTTGCAAACCCACCCTAAATGGAGTGGTCAGTCTGCGTTCACCCTCTCTGAGAAGCATGGTGTACTTTCTTGATCTGTGTGTTCTGTGCTCCCTCTTCCTGTTTAATTTTCTTTTTGGCAATCTGTGGCCATGTCTTGCTTGCACAGTTGGCAATTTGTGGCCATGTCTTGCCTGCACACCGCCTGATTGCATCAAAATATGCCCTGAGTTGACATCAAAAAATTGCGTGCATCGTTTCACGAGGAGAACGTGGCACCCACCACAGGTTAGGGCCACGGTTTCTTTAGAAGGGCTGTGAACCAAATGAGGAGGTGCCCCCCAAAGAGCCCCCTCCCATCTCCTCCTATTCAACGGGGGGGGATTGAGTTGAGAAGTTTTCCAAACCCTGAGACGCAGCTTTTTGCTTAAGGTGTGGTGTGGATTGTGGTGTTTGCTGTCTTGGCATGCCTCGTGTGTGTGGGCCTCACTATGGACAGGTCTGTGATCATGAAAAAGGCAACCACGCTGTTGATCATTTGATCCAAGCAGTGACAGGCTTCAGATGCTCGGAACACTTTGTGGTGATAAAAGGGTCTGGCCTTTTTACCCTGAACCCCATTCCTATCCCCTGAACATCCCCCACCCCCTCCTAAAGAAACCCATGGTTAAGGAGATCATAGAGAAGAAGGATGTTGGCTTGGAAATTGATTGACACATAGCCGCAATGAACAAGTCATGACTTGGTGCTATTGTCAGCAAAATCGCATGTACAGTGCAATGTTGTTGGATCAACCCAGCCTTTAGAAAACACCCGGGATATCTTGGAGGTATGTTGGTTTGGATATGCCACTGTTGTTTCCCCTAGAGGGGAGGCTTGTTTTTCTTGATTGGCACCTTTGAAATAGAAGGTTCCCAAGTTTTGGGCCGAAAACTCAGCTGTAGGATTGAGTTTCTGGACATGGCAGCACAGGGTCCATCATGAGCCATCATCCCAACCACGGGGAGGGGGGGGGGATAAAAATTCGCCGGATCACCGTTTTTTCGTAGGGGGGGTAGGGCCTAATAAAAATACCCCCCCCCCCATGTGTGAAGAAGTTTCGCACTGCAATTTTCCCGCCAAACAACAGCTTATTATTTAGCACGATGAAGTAGGCTATACACATGTTGTAGGCCCCAAACAACAGCTTATTTTTGTGGAGTATGAAGTAGGCTATATACATGTTGTAGGCCAAAGGTGGTACCCAAACATCTCCCATGCTATTGGGACAAACTTGGTAATCTTACATATCCGAGACAGCCCAAAGTTAAGCCACCACAAAGTGCGGGTGCTGGTCGTGGGCCCCTGAAGAGTTTTTACTTGGGGGAAAGTGGGTCAAAATGACCCTTCAATTTTTCCAAGTACACTAGCAATAGCATGGGTAGCATACTAGTTGTGGCATAGGTGAGGATTAGTGCTCCCTCTTCTGCATGCCACGTTGCCCTGTATTGCCCCTTTGTTGTAGGTTCTTTCTTTCTTTTCATACAAACCTAGTTGAACCTGCAAGTCTTGAATTGGTTTTGCGCAGAACCAATGCCGAGCCCGAGCCTGGGCCCATTGAAGATTGGTGGGGTGCAACGTAGTGGCATCTTGAGCGCTTGTGCGTGTTGGTGCTTGCTGTCTTGGGCGCCACTAAGTTATACGACACTGCTACAACACACTTGACAACGGCGTTGTCCTCAATATCTATGCCAACCGCCATTGGGGCACAAGCCACTTGGATCACAGGAGGTGCAGGGTAGCATGCTCCTTCCACTGGTGCGGCATTCCAAGTGCTCAAGTTGTTGGGTTTCACCTCTTTTGGAAACACGGAATTGATTCCTTGGGATAAGATCAAGGAAATTTTGCTCTACCTTGCAACCGCCCCTCCCCCACCAACCGCCTGCATTTGCTTGTTGTTGGAGTCCAAGGGGTTTTTGATTGGCGTGCACAGTAGGAATGACCATTGGTTCTGCATGGAGATGCAGGGGTCCCCCCGGGCTCCAAGTTGTGAAGCACTCTATACCGAGCTTCTCTTCCCGATGGTGCGGGCTGCCACTTCACCCGTTGACGCCTCAGCATGCCGCATCTGGTCCGTTACAATTAGGGCCAAAACTTTGCCAGGCACAATCGCCAAGGGCACAGTTGATCAGTGTACCAAGACATTTGTCGCAAGTTTACCCGTATTTATGTAGCTGTTACACCTGTATCGCAATCGGCACCTATGACTGCCGCTACCTCGGACGTGCATGAAGTGTTGTGCACCTTCTGGGTAGTGCAAATGCAACCTGTTTCGCCACATACGTTGCAAGCTCCCATACCACCGAGTGCTTCCTCCCCGTCGCGCTTGCAAGTAGTGCAGCCTAGGAACAATGTGCAGGAGTACGACAAGGCCTACAATGCGTCAATTGGTACCCAATGGTTTTGTTTGTGCGGCAAAAAGTTGTCTAGATTGGTGCGACCAAGCAGTAGTACATTTGAGCAACATTGCCAAACTAGCCAACCACACTTGCACTTCATGCAAGAGAATTGTCCTCCTCAACCACGTGAATGCTCATTGTTGACCTTCTTTGGGGCAACATCATCGAGTTGCAATTCTAGCCTGCAGTCCACACCTACCATGCATAGCATGCCGATGGACGCAGTGGCCGAGCAATCCATTTTAGCTGCATATTTGCCACTCACACCCCCATGTTGTCTGAAACTGCTGCCATGCGAGATAAAGGATGTGAACCATTACCGCGTGTATATCCACTACTACGGCACGCACATGAGAAGGCCGCATGGCTTTTGGTTGATGGCTTGGGCTTGGAATCGGTAGACCCTCCGTGTAGAGGCAAAGGACCCTAAAACTCAATAGGCTCCATTGTGGCATGTTTCCCATCTCGTGGTGTGAGGCAAAGTGTTGTATGCATGGAAGCATGGTCGAGGGTAGACGGCCCTATAAAGATTCTCAGCATTGGAAGCTTGGCTCTTAGGCATCTTGCCTCTGGGCCGACGGTCATCGCCATGAAAAAGGGACCGCCAATCGGAAATTAGCTCGTTCAAGTCATCGATACCTGTACATGATGAAACCATTGCGCGGAATCAAAAACATTGGTAGTTGCAATTGCCAACGAGGATCAGCCCCGACAGCAAAGGCTTGTGGCTCGGCTCATGGGTGCTGGACATGCTCCTGCAACTGTCATGGCTAACATGTCGAAGGCATTCAAAATCTCAATGTAAATTGACAAACATGCAGCCATGGCTGTGTATGCTGCTCGTGGCCCGGGTGGGTGTGAATTCTTGAAAGTTGCCAACCATGGTGCCGTTTTAGCAGGCGATGACAAAGCCATATTGGACATAAGGTTTGAAAAACTGTTGCCTCCCGGGGTAGGCCGTGCAAAGGCTCGGCGTTCATTTGGCGGAGTATGCACGGTGTGCTCGGTTGTTGCCCGCCATGGCCCTTTTGATGCACCAACCCCGCTTTTGGTAGTTTCCACTTGCAACCGCTTCACATCTACCAGCATGGCGAGGTAGGTGAAACAACCAACAATGCAACCTTAAAGGTAGCAGGTGCTACCACAAGGCAAAGACACAAGAAACAAGTAAGAAACTCCGTGCTTAGTCAACATTGCAACGGAAGGCATTGGCCAAAGCTGACTCTAGACACGATGCATGACATCAGCAGACTCTTCGTGTAGGAGACAAAGACCGAAGACGCTAAGCGAGCTGTGGAAACACCAAACATAAATGATGCAGATTACGCTCCAAGATGGATCAAAATTCTCACTTCTAAAGAAGAGAAAGGGTACAGTAATTCTGCGGCCCCAACAGCCTCAACCTGCAACTCGTCAAACTCAAGCCCTAGCACATCCCCATCATCTAGCTCCTCATCAAGCATGTCAATAAGAGCCGCGCCATTTGGGGGGCTCGGGGTGGGGGTTGGGGGGATCAGCCAACCATGGACATGTCCATGGGTTGATGTCCATGGTTGGCCGTCACAGTATGAACATGGAATTTTTTGATGAATTGTTCCCATTGCTGCATGCTCCCGACTGTATCTTTGTTCTTGGAAAGATTGTGTGCTCCCTTCTGTTGCGTGTTTTTTTTATTGCCGCATGCGAGGAAAAATTGAAGTTCCAAAACTATCCCTTGCATCTACATGGGGCTTGCATGAACGATGAGTCGTGTCGCAAGCGGCGGTGGTGCGAAGGCGCCCAACGCCATAAGTGTGCTGCTGTTGTTGTTGCTGCTGCTGCTGCTGCTACATGGATTGGCACGGCATTCAGTGTGGTTGGTTTGCTTGCGGCCACTGTGCAGCCTCCTCCCCCCCCCAATTATGTAGCACCCATTTTTCTCTCTGGCCCTTCGTCCCTTGATGCGGAATGTGCCATTACCATTAGATAGGATAGTCACTCCCCTCCCAAGTTGTATGACATGTTGTAATGTCAGGATGCACCACATTGGGGCATACAATACGAATACCAACAATTTTGATTTCGAGCCGGTTGCCCATTTGTGGGTGGCAACACCTAGGCGTGGTGTTAACACAAAGACGGCACACAAAGTGCTAACAAAAACGAAGTACTAGAGCAATGCTCTAGGATTGTGAAGGGGAGGAAGATTGGGTTTTTGTGGCAGGATCCGAGTCAGAAGGTGATCTTGGCTCAAATTCGTTGTTCTGTATGTTCAACAACCCAAGCAACAATGTGAGTGATAATAACAGTGACAATGATAGCGATGTGGACAGTAAGAGCTAATGAAAATCAGAAACGAACATAATATCCGACCATTATTTTTGCACCTGTTAAATGTCTTGCAGATGTGCTTGCTTGCTTGTGTGCTTAGGAGGTACATGGTCCCAAAACAACGAAGATTATATTGGCAGTGTGCCCACTATTCGGTCCCCCAAAATGGGAGCGTTGAGACCGCTTCTGATTCTATCCTTGCATTAGGCGTTCTGAACCCCCGAGACAGGGGGGCTATGTAGCCATTGTGCCTAGATGCATGTGCCCACATGCTGGCCGTAAGATCGCAGGGAATAAGTGGCCACTACTGCTTATGGCCCCACGCTACACTTTGGGGACACCCAAGAGGGTCGGCGTGAAGCGGCCATTTTGCCCACCTGTGGGCCCTCAAGACGGCAAGGGTGAAGGAGCCACTTCTGCTTCAGTCCCCATGCTCACCATTCGGGACCGCAAGACAGCACGCGTTATGTTGCACCTTTGCCCACTTTTGGCCCCCTTTAGACAGCAAGGGTTAAGTAGCTAATTTGCCCATTTTTCGGCCTCAAAGACGGCAGTGTGTGGTAGCCATTTCTTATCTACTCCCCATGATGAGTGTTGGGCACCCCTACAGCGGTGTGGTTTTGCGAAATTTGGCAGCATTATTCATGTGTCATTGCTAAATCTCCTAAATTTTGCAAGAAACGTTTATGTGTTTGCGAAACCTCACAAAGGCCCAATGTCGATTTTTGCGAAATTTCGCAACGACACGCAAGTGTTTGCGAAATTTAGGAGGAACACGGTAGTGTGCCGTTGGGAAATTTGGCAACGACATATTCCTTTGTCTACAGCCATTTTTGGGCCTCCGCTCCCGCCTCCGCTCCGTACGTTATCCCCGTAAGCTAGGAGAACGCGCACAACGACAATAACACTCCGTAACGCTCCGGAACGCGGATAACGCGGATACCGCGGAAAACGCTTCCAGAAGCACAACCAGAAGCAGAAAACCGGAACGCGGATAACGCGGATAACGCGGAAAACGAGGGACTCGCTTCCAGAAGCACCACCGGAAGCACAAAAGCGGAACGTAGAAAACGCGGCCTACAAACGACCCCTATACGACGCTAAGAACGGTGGAAGCAAAGCTGGAGGCAACATGCAAAGTGCTTTTCTCCTTGAAAGTGGCTGAACCGCATAAAAACTCATGCGTGAGTGCGTCGGGCTACCTCAAAAACCCCCAGAAGCGTTGTAAAAACAAGGGTGTTTTTCCCGACCCCTAGAAGCGCCCATTTCGTCATCTACGTCGTAGACAAAGGAATATATGTGCCCTCGCGACGTACACCAAGAACATGCATGCGTCACATTTTTCTGTAGTGAATTGCCGCGAAGCCGGTCAATAAAGCGGAACAAAGAGGATGGCACACACATTTGAGCAATTTGGCATTTTGGCAAAAAATATTCACTACAGGAGTAGGTAAGAGCAGCGCAAAACGGGGCGCGAGCAAGACGGGCACAACAAAGATGGTGTATCAAAGCGCCTCCCCACCGGATAGTTGTTGACAGGAGGACCCCCCCCACTCAATGTAAATACATCAAAGAGAGCGTAGCTCGGGGCACAGGGGCAAACAGGTGAGACATAGGCACTGCGAATCATAGTGGCCATAAAGAGGGTGGCACCAAGTGTGAGGTGTAGCCACACATGATGAAGCCGACACCCCCCCCCCTGTGGCAGCCTATTTTTGGAGCCCCATACCCCGCACAGGTGCATCCTTTTGGCTTCGGAGGCCCGTAGTGCCCCCTATCGTTGTCGTGAAAAAAGGGGTGATAGGTGGTTTTTTGCATCTGCTAACATGGGGGTGCAAATTTGCATTTCTGCATGAGGATTGGCTCTGTAGAGCCCAGACCAGCTGTGCAAGTCATTTTAGGCCCCAATATTACACATTTTAGATTTGTGGGCTATGCAGAGCCCGCGCTACAAGTAATTACACTTGTGCCCACCCGGCTCACGTATATAGTGGTCAAGTGGCCACGCGACATGGCGCTAGGTGAAGTGGTATACTTTTCGCGCCGCCCTAACATAGTCAACCTAAGCATTGTGCCCGATTCGGTCAGCAAGAACAGGAATCAAGGATACAAATCCTGCATAAATAACCGGTGGGCAATGATCAATGACAGGTGCACCACCGGACACCACGTCATCTAGATGGAAGTGCCAAACCCACGCCTGTATTAGGACTTTCCAACAACTTGGACTCTGCAAAGCCCAGCATTCATATACTTGGTACTTACCAGGTGCTTGTCAAGGGTTTCTCTGTTGGCTGCGCTCTGCACAGCCGAGACCTTCACAGTTTCCTATTTTGCCCCTTTTTTCGTGACATCATAGCACTGTGACACTTTGAAACTTATTCTACATGTGGTCTACTGTTATATTTTTTTGTGCCTTTCTGGTGTGTCGCTCTTGTATCCTGATGTACACTGGTGCCATCGTGCTATTGTGTAAGTATCACAACTAGTAGCCGTTAAGGAGTACTATACAACAAGCCTTATACTTTTTGTAAGCAAGTGTAGTTGGAGCTTGGTGAAGTGATGTTTCTTTTGTTTTGGCGTGTCTGCTTCTACTAGAGTTTAAGGACATATTGTTTGCAATATACCCTAGTCCATTGCACTTGACTTTTGTGCATACTGTGCAGTGCTGTTGTAATTACTATGTGGTCGTATGTCCCATATATTAAGTATATGTAACTTACTATTTTCCTGTTACAATAGCCATGGCTGATTTTCCACACGTTAGACGTACCGAGGTGGATGTACCGGGTGGCGGGGAGGATACGGAAGGAGACGAGGTTGTAGGACTTGTACCCTTACCTCTCCGATCGACTCCGAAGACAATGGAGTTGCTAAGGTACAGCAGTGGTGTCCAGGCACGATGGTTTGTGCGATACATCTGCGGGCTTGGCGCACGGTTCCGCTTCGCTTTGTGGAACCCAATGCGCAACCCCTTCGTCACATTGGAACAAGGGGATTGGATATGGCGATCCTATTTTCATTGTTGCCACATGTGCATGTAGCATTGTCGCTGGGTGTCGCTCAGGCTGCGTCCCCACAGCCATGTGCTGTCCCAGTAAAGAGAGATGGTCAGTACCGGTCGCGGTGGTCATTACTACCTAATATGCCACCAGCCAAATACGGCAAAACTATGTGACCTTCGCATCCATGAAGTGTTTGGCCTAGTTCCCACATTTGTGTTATGCATCCCGTAATTATCATTTTTAGGGACCCCGCGCCAAATGCCACTTTTACTCCTGCTCAGTTACTTGCTCGTGGCTCCCCAGGTCCCCTCTGTCTATTACACGGCCCGCCATTGCCAATTTCCGAATGCTGGGCTGTGCAGAGCCCAACCTTTTTGAACAACCCAATTTCATGTCTTCTGCGCATGCTATCCCCAAGGCAAGCCCGTACTTCTTTTACCTCACGTGTGAATGCAGCCCCCACTGAGCACGGTATGTGCTAGTCCACGCCTATTGCTAGTGTCCCGCTCTGGTTACCGCCTTCTCCTGTTGCGCCAGCCAAACTATCTTCTCACTGTGGCACTAGTTTCTATGGCGTTGCACGTCAGCTACATGCGTTCTCTTTGTAAGAAAGAATGGCACATTGGTCGCCAAATGTGATTGTCGGCTGTGCACCATGGTGTGGCGGAGGAATTACTTCAATTCTGTGCGGGTCTACGTGTTAACAAGGGGTCGCGCAGTACGCTTGACCGCATTCGCAAGGCGGTGGCATGAAAACAATGGCCGTGTTGGCTAACCATTTTTTCCAAGGAGGCTTATCATGTATGGCTGGGTATGTGTCGCATGGCGTTGCCACAAGCTGCCGTCCTGAGTGGTGAGAGCACCATTGCTGTCATGCGGGGAGACAGCCGCAAGCTGGTGCACGCACGCCTCACCTAGCCATCCCGGTTGTCTATTGCAGACCAAGGGGCATTGCAGTTCCACAAACTGAGGCGTAGCATTTTTCGGCGTCATATTGTGGTGTGGGTTGACAACTAGTGGCATGCCCAGTTTCGGGCCAAATGAGTGAAACCCAATGTCTGTCTATATGTCACCGCAATAGCGGTGTTGCACTCAACCCCCCTTCCCCTTTTTCTTTGTCACCCGAGTCTGCAAGACCTAGTGGACTAGGTTGACACAGTGGCCATGGCAATTGTTCTACGGCACAGAGAAATGTTGAAGGTGTGCACTGATATGTGCAATGCACCCATGTCTCGGACAACCATCAGTGCCCCCCTAGATATTGGCCGGGAGGCTGGTAGACAGCAACTCTTTTGAAAGCCATTTGGCATATATGAGTCCCGTACAGGTCAGAACCAAGAGTTCTTGCATCAGCTCGATATGCTACGCAGTACCCAACGGCATCGTCAGAACCCGATGGCATTGCTCGTTGATTGCAACATCCACTACCGGGTACTCCCATTTTTGTACTCTAGAGCAACCGTTGACTTGAATTTTTTGGATTGATTGCGGGGTATCTCGTTAATTTCCGGCGTGTGGAACCCCTACAAACATGTTTGCAGTATCATCTAGCGTAAATTCTTTCCTTTGTTTTCTTATATCACCGCTTGCGTGTTTGGGGCTGGTGCCTGCATATATAACCACCCCAAACTCATTGTCATAGAGAAGTCTATCGCCGCGCTCCTGCTCGCAGCCCCATACATATGGACACAACTTGGGAACAAAATTACCCATATTGAGGGACGTGCCAACCAAGCAGCCCTGAACACACACAATGGGTGGCACATCCTTCGGGGCCTAGAATCCCTCCTTAATTATTACCTCCCGGCCATCTTTGTTGTGGGACACTTAGTGCGTAGTTGCACTTGGGCTGGGCGCGCCGACGGTTCGGGTATAGCAGCCACATGTGTACCTCAGCGCTGTTCGGGTCTACTTGTTGACCTTGCTGGTCCAGCTGCAGCGAAAATGGACTATGACCGCACCATATGCTGCGCACTCACGTACAATACACAATGGCACGACTACACGCCCGGTGCCGCCCATGTGGAGGAATGTTGTGAGGCCCTGCTTGCAAAATTGTGGGCACGGTGCAAGCAACAACCCGACAAGCACACGGTGGATGCGGCTGGTGAGCTTTTCCGCACCGTGCCCCCCCGTCAGCAGGCACCGGCAACGGACTCCCTCGCCGAAAATGTGTGTGTTGAGGTGCGGGACAAGGTATGGGGAATGATGCATGGTGCACGACGGGAGGAGCATCCCAGTGTGCGATGGTCCTCGGGTCCAGTCAGTGTGGTTGAGGCATAAAGAGACACAAGGTACGTGTTCCTCCAAAAGGGAACCAAGGGATTCGCCTTTAGGCGAATCACAGGATTCACCCCATAATGCCACTCACATACTCTTTCACTATAGAATCTTTTAAAGATTTTTGGGTTCTCATCAGGCCACGTACGGAGATCCATACAAAATGTCCGCTATCAGCATGGAGTCCCTCACCTTCAAATATCTCGTCTGTAAGGGCCAGTTCGAGGTCTACAAGAGCACCCTCCCCGCGGACCACTTGGAGAGAGCGGCGGTGGAAACCATGCAGCGCATCAGAGACGCGGGTATGGACCACGACAAATGGCTGCAGGACCTCAAGGCGGCTTCTGGCTGGGAAGAAGAACCGGTCAAACTCCTCCACGCCATTGCTGGTTATGAGAGCTGCCGCCGATGCACAATTGAAGTCCACACAGGAGAATTCAAAGCGAAAAAGGAGACGGAGCTGGCATTTAGCGAAGAGATCAGGGGGCGCATCAAGTCGTTTTTGGAATCGCAATGGACCACTTTTGAAAAACTCTGCTCCAACGCCGAAATCGTGAAGGCAGGCATGGCAGTGGCACGGCTGGCCGCAAAGCACCGCCTGGCCATCCGAGAGCTTGCTGAGGGCATCCTAGAGGCCCGGAAGGCGGAAGACCCCGAATTCGTGCTCAGGGCAATGGGGGCGCTGGCCCTCTTCGACAATTTCAAGTGGATCATCATTGGAGAAGGCCACAAGCTGAACCTGGTGACGGCCGATGCATCACATGGCGGGAAACCACACGCACCTGTGGACCCAGAGGAGCAGGAGATCTCAAAAAAGATGGAGGCACTCAAAGTGAGACTGGAGCACAAGCGGAGGGCAAAAATCGTGGGCTCCTGACCCTTGCAGCGCTGGACGAGTTGGTTGAGGCCCGGGAAATACCAAATGGATGCGTGAAGCGACTGCTTCTTTGAAGAAGTTCTTGGAGTCCAACGAGGGGGACAAAGGGGAAACGCTGGCAAAGGAACTGTGGGAGGTGATGCTGGTCTCCAAGGACAGCTACAAGGAGAAATACCCCAGCGGGGGCCACAGTGTGACTGGTGGCTCACACAAGGGCACCGGGAAACAACCCCAATCCCTAGTTACGGCAAGATCTGTCAAGGAGTTGGAAAGATTGGGAGCCCGAACGTGGATTGAAGCAACCCGAATAGCGAGATTCAGGTTTTCGGAATGGGAGAACATCACCTACTACTGCACTACCAGAGGCGCCAACGGGTATGACGTGGCAAAGGGCCCCCAGGACCCTGTGGAGAATTTGGCGACAAGCACTGGATATGGGACTGCGAAAGCTGACTCCCCCTGGAAGGGGGGGGAGGGGGGGCAGAGGGCACCCCAAACCGGTTGGTTGGGGATGACGGAGAGGTGGAGGTGGAAAGCGAAGAGGACGAGATTCCCAAGGAGTGGCCTGCATACAGACGGGCGTATGCTGCATTGTGTCGAGCCAAGGCGGACAACAAGGACGGGATCCTGGGAAACAACTGGCAAGTCCTCGCAAGCTCCTGTAGCACAACATCGCTGGGTACGTACAAGACGGGCATGCCAAAACTCCAACAGACGCACATGGCCAGGCCGGAGTGGGGACCATATAAGATCGTGGAACAAGTCGTGTGTGATGCCATTTGAGAGGGAAAAGGCAGCACCTCAGTCAAGACAATTCTCAATGCAGCTGCCATGGCATACACAATGGGGATGGTCGGCGAACCGGTTGCAAAAAGACTGTGGAGGGCGTTCAAGGCGGCACAACGACTGGAAGAGAAGTCCACACAGGAGTGGGGCAGTTTTGCGGCACTGCATATCATGGCACACCAGGCTGATTCAGAGCTGGAGTGGTGTGTGGTGGGACTCGCGGTACTTTCAACGCTATTGGGCCTGAGAGTCGGTGAGGCGGCTAGCACTAGCTTCCACAGGTTGGGGGTTCTGGCACGAACGGCGCAATTCTATGACAGCAAAGTCCACAGGGCTTGGATTATCCGTACAGTTTCAAGAGTGGCCCTCAAATGGATGCAGTTCTGCGCCTGGATCGCGCAAAGATGCTGGAACCTCAACAAGTTCTGGCGGCTGGTCTCTGAGGACAAACTGCAAAATGTCATGGAAAACCTCTTGCGTGGATCCAAGTGGAAGGATCTCAGATGGCATGCATGGCGACGCCTGGGACCAGCGACCATGTACAAGGCTGGGGGAAAGCTCCCAAGCATCAAAGCATGGTTCAGGTGGAGGAGCACAAGGACGGCAATGGCCAACATCATTTGCCCACACCCAGGGCGCATCCGACACCCGTTCAAGGCACCCACCCCTCCCGGTTACCTCAAGGGGAAACCATGGATTGCGGGAACGACAACCAGGCGATGCACAGAATTTTGGGCACCGGAAGCCTACGATATCCCTGAGGGGGACACCCCGGAGAGCGACTCTAGGGATTCCACATGCACTGGATCATCCTCCGACAGCCCCTCACCTCAGAAGACCGACGGCACGAGGGGTAAGAGGAGACGCAGCATGTGAAGAGGCGGATAGCCAGACGGGCTATGGGGCAGTGGGGGAGGGCAAGGAGCCGGTGCATGTATTACCTGGCAACAAGGTAGATGGACAACACAAACCAAGAAGGATGAAATCGCTCATGGGTGTTGGAGGAGGGCGTGTACCAGGAGCGTGGGTAATGTACAAACGGGCGCGGTCATGTGCGTGGTCGGCATCGAGAGTGGTTGAGCAGGTTTCTGATATCCCGCGGAATGAGCTTTTCCGGGCCACGCTTGCGGTAATCCTCCGAGCGCGGGAGCGCCTCAAAGATGTGGAAGGTGGACAGGCGCACCTGGAAAGAATCTTGAGTCACATGAATGCACTGCACAAGCTTAACTGGGACTTACTAGGTCAGGACTACGACGGTTATGATGGAGATGGCCCGTCAGGAGGCATCTCAGAGGGAATGATTGCTGCGGGCCTTGGAGAGAGGGGCAGCCTGGATATCCCCTTGGACGTATCGAACGCGAACATCCCGAAGCGCCTCATCCGGGATATACGGAATTGCAAGTCGGGGCCGGATTTTGGGGGATTCGATGTGTGGCAACCGTCTTTACACACCAGGCGCATGATTCGAGTGCTGGTGGGTGATGGGTTCCTGTGTCGTGACCCCGGGTGTTTGGGCGCCCCTGAGTGGGAAGACCTCACGGACAATGTGTCGGCGTTCGTTAAACCCCAAAATGATGTGAAGTGATCGTTCATCATTGACATGTGAAATCTGAATGACTGCTCGAAGGTACCGTTGCGCAACGTCAAGCTTCCGTCCATTCATACGGTCTTTCAGACCATCCAAAGGGAGATACACCAAGGCGCACCATTGTGGGGCATCACCTTGGAGATATCCAACTTCTACTGGAGCCTGCAAATCCTGGCTGAGCATAGGGGACTATTTCGCATACAAGGGGCACACTTCCACTGCCTCCCATTTGGGTGGAAATTTTCCCCGGTACTGGCACAGGACACGTTGGCGGCGTTGTTGAGGGAGTTCTTTGGCAACCACGCGGTGGGGCTCCACATGCATCGTTTCCACTATTTGGATGATGTCCTGATCTTGTCACGTGACAGGGAGTGTATGGACAGTCTGGGTCCATAGCTGGGGGCATTCTTGACGGCGAAGCGTCTGCGTATCTCTACCAAATCTTGCCTCAAGCCACATCACAATGTCCTATGGCTGGGGAAAGTGTTCGACCTGGCTAAAGGGGAGGTGCGAAACACCGACAAGATGCTCACCAAGTGCTTGGGGATTGCCATCAAAACGGCCTGCTCGCCTATATGTCCAAAGGTGGCGGAACGGGTCACGGGAAAAATGCAATGGGCGTTTGGACCGCGAAAGGGGGTCACCCTATTCCTACAGGGCTGGCACTGGTTCCGATGGGGACATCATCGCTTTCAGCACCGCCCGAGCCCGGCCCTGATATCGGCGCTGTTCGATGCGCTGGCAATCTCATATGTACCCGCCACGGTTGATCCCATGCCTGGGCACTTCCGATTTGCACCGGTCCTGTCACTGGATGCAGCGGAAGCTGATGGAGGGTACCGCCTGGGTATCTGTGGACGAAATGGAGTCATGCGAACGGGAAAGGTCCTAGCCAAGAACCAACAACAGGCAGAGCTCAGCGGTGTCCTACATGCCTGTAGGTCTGCGGTGACGCAGAAGTGGCACAGGGTCTCCTTGTTTGTGGACAATACGGCGGCCTGCTACGGTGCGGCCAATATGAGGGCTTCGACGAGGGCATGTACACAAGTGAAGATACTCCATGCTCTTTGGAACTTGTTGTGGCACACGGGCATGGTCTTCACTGTTGTCTGGGTTGATACTATGCGCATGCCTGCTAACGTTGTGTCCCGATTGCCAGATCTGACACCCGCAAGCATTACCAGGGCAAAGGTTGAGGCGGCAAACAAGTGGAGTGCGTTGTGCGGGGAGCTGCACCTTGTGCAGAGCTTTGGGTCAGTTCGTCTGTAGAAGGGGTAAACAATCCTCGCGTGGGCAATGGCTTGTGTGTCCCCTCTTTTACTATAGCTGTCCCTGGCAACATGTCTCACTAGGAAGACCCAAATGAGGAAGAATTCCATGACGAGGAGAAGGTGGGATCGAAGCGCCCACGAGGATCACGAGGCCCGGAGCGCAAACTGGCGCAGAAGGCGCGCACGCTGCGACGGAGGACTGAGAGAGCGGAAGGACACCTCAATGCAGCAAAGCCCAGATACCGGCTGGGTACGATGCCCGAGCAGTCCTTCAAGCTAGTGCTGTGCCACCCAGTGCCAGAACAGGACCTCCACAACGCCTGGCAGACCCTGTGTGGTTGGATCACGTGCTGCGCCCGGGCACGGTATGCAATGGCACAAGTCGAGCCTGTTGAGAACGGCAAAGACCAAACCCAACGTCACCTTTACCTCGTCCGCCACAAGCTGCGACTGGCGCCGGGAGTCAGGCTGACGATGTCCTTCACCCACAATGCCACAGCCGTGCAAAGAGTCAACGTCAACGGCAAAGCTGACCTCATAAAGGATGTTTTCGAGCTTGTGAGGGACGATCTGGAACAGGAGGACTCCAACTGATGCGAGGCTGGCAAGGGGATGACTGCCACTCCCGCACAGGCCTTCCATGGCATTCCAGAGTCAGAGTAATGAAAGAGTAATGCTGCAGGGGGAGGGGGGTGTACGCATGTGTGCTTACAGAGCACGATTATGCCCACGGTATATAAAGAGTAGCTCCCCTCGCATGTGCGATGGATGAGACAGCAGCGTCATGCTGCAGCGAACGAACACACCCACTTATATTGTCGCCACGAGAGCCCTAGCTTGGCGTGGGGAGTCAGAGATGGACTACGGTGCCCTTCAGGCCCGGCGCGCCAGTGAAGGAGCAAGCATCAGTGTTGGTTTTGTGTTTGTGTATGTATGAGCTGTGGATGTCAAGAGGTAAGGGGGGAATCAAAGGATTCGCCTTTAGGGGCATCAAGGGATTCGCCTTTAGGCGAACCACAAGATTCACCCCATAATGCCACTCACATGCTCTTTCACTATGGAATCTTTTAAAGATTTTTGGCCCCGCCCACCCGCCCAGACACTTTGCGCACACTTCAGTGACACCATAAATGACAATCATGGAGAAGTGTATCATAGAGCCACGGCACACGAATCTACCGACGCCAGTGCACAGCCCAGACCAGTTGTGCAAGTCATTTTAGGCCCCAATATTACACATTTTAGATTTGTGGGCTATGCAGAGCCCGCGCTACAAGTAATTACATTTGTGCCCACCCGGCTCATGTATACAGTGGTCAAGTGGCCACGCGACATGGCGCTAGGTGAAGTGGTATACTTTTCGCGCCGCCCTAACATAGTCAACCTAAGCATTGTCCCCGATTCGGTCAGCAGGAACAGGAATCAAGGATACAAATCCTGCATAAATAACCGGTGGGCAATGATCAATGACAGGTGCACCACCGGACACCACGTCATCTAGATGGAAGTGCCAAACCCACGCCAGTATTAGGACTTTCCAACAACTTGGACTCTGCAAAGCCCAGCATTCATATACTTGGTACTTACCAGGTGCCACAAGGGTTTCTCTGTTGGCTGCGCTCTGCACAGCCGAGACCTTCACAATTTCCTATTTTGCCCCTTTTTTCGTGACATCATAGCACTGTGACACTTTGAAACTTATTCTACATGTGGTCTACTGTTATATTTTTTTGTGCCTTTCTGGTGTGTCGCTCTTGTATCCTGATGTACACTGGTGCCATCGTTGCACTTGGGCTGGGCGCGCCGACGGTTCGGGTATAGCAGCCACATGTGTACTTCAGCGCTGTTCGGGTCTACTTGTTGACCTTGCTGGTCCAGGTGCAGCGAAAATGGACTATGACCGCACCATATGCTGCGCACTCACGTACAATACACAATGGCACGACTACACGCCCGGTGCCGCCCATGTGGAGGAATGTTGTGAGGCCGTGCTCGCAAAATTGTGGGCACGGTGCAAGCAACAACCCGACAAGCACACGGTGGATGCGGCTGGTGAGCTTTTCCGCACCGTGCCCCCCCGTCAGCAGGCACGTGCAACGGACTCCCTCTCCGAAAAGCTGTGTGTTGAGGTGCGGGATAGGGTATGGGGAATGATGCGTGGTGCACGACGGGAGGAGCATCCCATTGTGCGATGGTCCTCGGGTCCAGTCCTTGTGGTTGAGGCAGAAAGAGACACAACGTACGTGTTCCCCAAAAAGGGAACCGGGGGTACGCTACCTGTTACCCTTATGAATTCTATTTCAAAGCGCTTTCTGCGCACCCTCGTAGGTGGACAAGGGCTCCGCGATGACGCCATGGGTTACATACGGCAACATATCCCACTTAGGCCACCTGTGAACCGCTGCGAGGCCCGGGCAGCTGTAGAAACAGCTGCCCGGGTTCATACCAATTGCAATGGAGCCCAATCAACATTTTGATGTGTACACCCCTATGATTGTTGTCCCGCAAATGTTTGGGCCCAACAGAGCCCAGCTTTGTCCGACACTGAGTTTTGAGGGGTTATATTATTGGTTCTTGTTACCGTGGGCCCTACAGAGGCCAATTTGTCACCCTTCCCCGATACATCTGGTCATTTTCTGCTCCTTTCTTAGGGCTGGGCCAGTCTTTGACCATGCCATCACCATGCTTTAATCTGTGCACACATATCCATGCTTTCGTATGGTAGTGTGCACCCCCTGCGTCAGCTTGTGTGACCCTCGAAGAGGTGTGCCTGGCACCGCTGCACTGACACACGATCACGATGTCTGAAGGTAAAATGCCACAAGCAGGTTTGGCTATGGTG
Organism: Eutreptiella sp. 'Long Island Sound 2002'; assembly: GCA_964036045.1. NCBI lineage: Eukaryota > Euglenozoa > Euglenophyceae > Eutreptiales > Eutreptiaceae > Eutreptiella > Eutreptiella sp. 'Long Island Sound 2002'. The sequence goes on from OZ038378.1 coordinate 47,389,762, forward strand.
TTGGAGGCCATTTGGACAAGCCCAACCTTACTGTTACTCTTTACCTGTGTCAACGAGGGACATTTTGGTTGGGCTATTTGAAGCCGTGACCATCAGCGTGCACTGGACATTGTATTTGCGACCCCTTTGCAGTGATGAGCTGTTTTGAAGACATTTTTGCCTAGTTCAACCCCTGTGGGTACCGAATTGAATGCTTTGTTCCGTCTAATTTTGCTGTCCAAATCTGCCATTTGCCATCATTGATGCTTTGAACTGTGTGATTGTTGTGCTGATCTTACTGACCTGATTTGTCCTTTAAAGTCCGTGTATTTCTGGGACATGTGTGACATACCAGATGTCCTAATATGGGCGTGGTTTTGGCATTTCCATCTAGATGATGTGGTGCCGGGTGTGGCACGTGTTTGTGATCATTGCCCACCACTCGTGTATGCAGGAGTTGTATCCTTCATTCCTGTGCCTGCTTACTTGATTAGGGACAAGGTTTAGGCCGACTATGTTAGGGCGGCGGGAAATGTATACCACTTCACCGAGCGCCATGTCGCGGGGCCACTTGACCATTGTATACATGAGCCAATTGTTGCAAGGGGTGTTGGCACACAAGGATTAAGTTGTAGCCTGGGCTTTGCAGAGCCCAGAAATCTAAAATGTGTAATATTGGGGCCTAAAACGACTCACAAAACTAATCTGGGCTCTGCAGAGCCCAGCCTCATGCAGAAATGCAAGTTTGCACCCCTATTTTACTACATGCAACAAACCACCTATCACCCCTTTTTTTCCTACAACGATAGGGGGCACTATGGGCCCCCTAAGTTCTTTGGGTACGTGATTGGTGCCAAGTGCCTAGAAACCAACATTGATAATAAGACAACAGTGTCAGGCACTATTCGGTAAGTTGTCAACGAAAGTAGTGTCATCAAAACTTCTTGTTCGGTGAGATAAATATCAAGTAGGTACTTTGCCGGGACTATCATGTGATGTGACACATCAGCACGCTCAATGTTCAGCTAAAGGTTCACACATTCATGGCTTCATAGGGGGGCAAATTTGCATTTCTGCATCAGGCTGGGCTCTGCAGAGCCCAAATTAGTTTTGTGAGTCATTTTAGGCCCCAATATTACACATTTTAGATTTCAGGGCTCTGCAAAGCCCAGGCTACAACTTAATCCTTGTGTGCCAACACCCCTTGCAACAATTGGCTCATGTATACAGTGGTCAAGTGGCCCCGCGACATGGCGCTCGGTGAAGTGGTATACCTTTCCTGCCGCCCTAACATAGTTAGCCTAAACATTGTCCCTGATCCGGTCAGCAGGAACAGGAATAAAGGATACAACTCCGCATACACGACTGGTGGGCAATGATCAAAGACACTTGCCACACCGGGCACCACATCATCTAGATGGAAATGCCAAAACCACGCCTATATTAGGACTTTCCAACAACTTGGGCTCTGAAGACCCAACATTCATATACTTGGTACTTACGAGGTGCATATTAGGGTTTCTCTTTTGGCTGGGCTTTGCAGAGCCCAGTCCTTCACAATGTCCTATTTTGAGCCCCTGTTGTGTGACATAATAGCACTATGACACTTTAAAACTTATTCTACGTGTGGTTTGTTGTTATATTTTTCTATCCCTTTCTGGTGTGTTGCTCTTGTATCATGATGTACACTGGTGCCACGGTATTGTGTAAGTGTCACAGTTAGCAGCTGTTAAGGAGTACTATACAACAGACCTTAAATTGTTCTGGTGCATGTGTAGTTGGAGGTTGGTGATGTGATATTTCTTTTGTTGTGGCGTGTGTGATTTTATTGGAGTTTCAGGACACATTGTTTGCAATATACCCTAGTCCATTGCAGTTGACTTTTGTGCATACTGTGCAGTGCTATTGTAATTACTATGTGGTCGTATGTCCCATATATTAAGTATATGTAACTTACTATTTTCCTTTTACAATAGCCATGGCTGATTTTCCACACGTTAGACGTACCGAGGTGGATGTACCGGGTGGCGGGGAGGATACGGAAGGAGATGAGGTTGTAGGACTTGTACCCTCACCGCTCCGATCGACTCCGAAGACAATGGAGTTGCTGAGGTACAGCAGTGGTGTCCAGGCACGATGGTTTGTGCGATACATCTGGGGGCTTCGTGCACGGTTCCGTTTCACTTTGTGGAACCCAATGCAGAACCCCTTTGTCACATGCCATCGCCGTGGGGTGGTAATGGGTCTCACTTAGCCAACTCCCATGGGTGCGAAGTGCGGTTCAAAACGCGAGAGGGGCTGCGATTGGAAGAGGCACCACCCCTGCACCCATCAGGTTAGGGGTTGACCGGAGAACCGGTGCTCAAGGAGGGCCCGTCGGGGGCGCGTCCCTGCCTATCCCCATGTTGTCTAGACAGGACCGGGGGAAGTGAGGTGTCCCCTCCGACGTGAGGGGAAGCTGGAAGTGTGACCGCACCCCTCCCCTCTCCCGGCTGCCCTCGTCCCCTGGGCAACCCCGGAAGGACTTTGAGACGAGAAGGGTGGACAAGGGCTCCGGGATGATGCCATGGACTACATATGGCAACGTATCCCACTTTGGTTGTGGAGCGCCGCGAGGCCCAGGCAGCTGTAGAAATAGTTGTGTTCATACCACTTGCAATGGAGCGGGTTGTTCCCCTAGTGCCAAATGCCATGTTCGTTGATCATGTGCTCGCCCCCTTGAGGATGGTGTACCTGTGATCCGGGCTAGGGATGCTGTAGATGTTGACGCCCTCTCTGATGGCCCTGTACCTGTTGTGCTCAGTGAGGAGTCGCGTGAATTTGACTTGATAGATTCGGATTGAACGCGAGGGGGGGGGGGTGGCAGTGTTAACCCCCCCCCCCCGCCAGCCCAATCAGTGCTTTTATGCGTACACATCTATTATTGCGTTCCCCCCAATGTTTGGGCTCTGCACAGCCCAGCTGTCCCTGAGTCCGAGTTTTGAGGGGTTGTATTGTTGGTTTTTGTTGCTCCAGGCCCAGACCATGGGTCTTCACAAGCAACAGAGTCAACTACTCGAACAAATTCGGTTCTTCTCTGCGTCCCAGATGGTAGGCAGCCATGTGCTAAGCTGTGGGGTACAAATCTTCTAGTTGCGAACGTAAGTGTTGTTCCACAGCAACCAAGTTCCCATGGTGTCCATGAAAGGCGCCGAGTACCCCTTGAGACAGCACGCGCACGATCCACCCTCCCTGGAGAGGGACTTCCACGATGACCAGATTGTATTTTGGCAGTTTGATCTCATTGGGTCACTCATCCATTGTACGCCCAAATTTCTCCACGTTCCGAGCCTTTGCCGACATTGACCCTTGCCACCTCGCCACACGACACCTAGGCAACCGGGTTCAACACTGGTCTCACGAGCACTTGGCAATGTGCTTCGACATCTTCTCGATCGCTGACCCACGTCCACTGTGTGGCGCCGATTGTGTTGTCCAGCCAGCTTTCGCCTGATCTCAACAGATGTATCAAACTTGATGATGCGCACGCCAAAGTTGGTCATGCAAATTTCATCACACGCGACAACGCCGCGTTGGCCTCCAATCACCCATAGGGCTCCCACTGAGTACAACAGGATGGCCCATCACATAGGGCAGGCAAAGAAGCCCGTTATGTCGATGGAATTGCGAAGCGGCATTCCCATACCTTTGTCGTCCCGGACCAGAAGCTGCAATCGGCCATCACGGGGGTTTGCAAATAGGTCCTCCTTTACCTCTGCCACATGGTTTAACCGATGACTCGTGATTGCCCATACTCCATGGTTTTGTCAATCTTCAATACCTTCCGGTTCACATTGGTCCGGCGCATCTCAACGTAATTTGCAATGGCTAGCACACTTGTCGAGTCCTTGATACTATCCATTCTCCATGTCACACAAGACTTGTTCGCCAGTTGAGAGCGGGATCGACTAGCTTGGCTGGCCCCATCAACAGTGCTGCCTTGCACACCTTCTTCAATGGAGGACTCTGGCTGTAGTGTGTCCGCTTTCTCGCCTTCCCGTGCATCCATCCCTGGTGTCTCGGCAAGGTTGCCATCCATGGCAGCGTCGTTTAGTATGTCAAACATGTCTCAAAGACACACTGACTTTACACAATGAATCACGTCAGCAAAAACAACACAGCAATCACACAGCTCCAAATATCAATGCTGGCAAAAGGCAGATTTGAACAACAAATTAGCCGGAATCATGCATTTAACTTGGCACCCACAAGGGTTGAAATAGGCAAAATCGTCTCAAAAACACCAAATCACAGCAGAGTCGTCTCCAATGCAACGTCTAGTGCTGGCTGATAGTCAGGGCATCAAACAGGCCAAGCAAAACGTCCCTCGTTGACACGGGTGCAGAGTAACAGCAGAATTGGGCCTGTCCAATGACATTGCGAATGGCCTGCAACACTAGAGCCAAACCTGCCGGCAATTTACCGTCACCCACTCTAGCAGTGTAGCAGTGCAGCAGTGCCAAGCACACCTCTTCCAAAGTCACATAGGCTGACGCAACGGGTGCAAACTGAAAGACAAAAGCAAGGAGATGTGTGCACAAATCACAGCATGGTGATGGCACGGTCTAGGACTAGCCCAACCCTAAGAAAGAAATACGAAATGACCAATTTGCGCACATATTGGGCAATCGTAACACGTTGGGCTCTGCAGGCTTGCTATGCCGCTTTTCCTCGCGCAAAAGTTGTTCATTGAAGGGCTGTGGCTGGGTTTGGCTATCCTGTGGTGGTTGGTGAATTTGCTCGAGGACCCCATCGACGACGCGGACGACACGACCATGGATACGGATGCATCGCGCTGCTTGTGGGCACTGTACTACGGCCGCCGACCTGACTTGATCAGTTGGAGCACCCTAACGAGGCAGGTTACGGGGACAGTAGTGAGGAAGAAATCGAGGAGGTGACGGGTCTGCAAACCCCCAAGCCAAAGGGGAAATCCATAAACAGCGGCAGAAGGAGCATGAGAAGGCTTAGCGTGAGTTGCGGAAGCAGGAGGAGGCGCGGGAGCGGCAACGGAAAAAGGAGGAGAAGGAGAAAGAGAAAAAGGCGAAAGAGGACGAATGAGCCCACCGAAAGAGGAAGGAAGAGGAGGGCAAGCTAGCAACGGCAGCAGCAGCGGCCTCCCTGTTACAAAAAAAACACGCAGTTGAGGGGTTGCAGGCTACCGTGGCACATGGCGTGAGGGTTGGACTGCCCAAGAGTGGTGGCAAGACCAACGGCAAGTGAGTGGAAGCCCCACGTACCGCAGGTGGCATGGCTGTCGCTAGACCACAACGGACATATGACCACTGACACAAACTGTGTGACTGTGCTGGAGTTTTGAATGCCTGGTGTGAGTGGGCCTCTCCTGTGCAGCCCCAAACAGCTGTTCCATCCATGGGATAGTGAGTGAGGTGAACCCTCTGAACACCATGCAATTTTGAGTCACACAGTATGCTGGGCTCTGCAGAGCCCGGCAGTACAAATTTCGTCATATTTGGGGGCAAATCAATCAAATTTGAAAGGCTAGGCTCTGCAGACCCCAGCTCACTGCAAAAGGAAAGATTGACCTCAAATTCAATCACAAACACATACAGAGACGAACAGGGCATCTCGACAGTCCTGCACTGTCCCTGTGAGTTTGGTTGCAAGAGCGCCACATTCTGCTTTAGCATTTCTTTTTGTATGTCCCGCGTTGACACAATGTATGAACTGTTGTGTTTGCCCATGATTCAGTTGGCTCCACGGTGCGAGGTTTGTGTCTGTGAATCCCAGCTACTCTACTTACGTGCTGCGTTTTTTCGCCATCTTGGGTCTCCCCTCCAAGTGGTACTCCCGATGCCCCTCCCTGATGCATCTCCTTTCAAATCTTTGGGAGGTCCTTCGTGGTGGGTAGCATGTGTTGGGTAGGTATTTGGGTTGCTGAGGAGATAAATTGCAATTTTTTTTTGTGCTCGGGGTTTAATTTTCGGCAGCCTTTTCAAGTTGTGCTATCGCATATTTTAGACGGCATTTGGAGATGTCGTGGAGTTGCACCTTAGGATGAAGCTCAGAATGATCCTTGGGAGATGGAGAAGAAAATGACCAGGCGCAGTAGTGGCAACTCCGAATATTTGTTGGAACATTATGCCAAAAGGTATTATTTTGGCCTTACAGCCACTCTGCCTTTTGACATGTTTTGCATTGATCATTCAACCAGAGTTTCCGCAGTCACAAGTGGTTTCCCCACAAACCAAAGCAAATATGGTTGTGTACGGTAGACCTTTAGCCCTTATGATGGGTGGTGGGTTGCTCGGTCAAGTGCTATAATGTGGTTGGTTTGTGAGTTGGGGATTTGCGCATGTTGCGGGACAGCTTGCACGCCGTAAAGCATGGTGGGGACAAGCCAGGGTCGAACCGCATGGTGGTCCCATTGAAAGTGAACAAAAATGCCGTTGGAAGCACTAGACCATGGTTGTCGACAGTTGCTAGAAGTGTGAAAAACCGAGCATTTGCGGTTTTGGGGAAAAAATCATTTTGGGTGCCAATTTTTATTTTCAGGCCGTCAATTTCCAAACAACTATGTCCCCCCAGCTCTCACCATTGTATCGCTAGGCTTTGAGGAATGGTAAAGCCATGGTCTTTAGTTTGGTTGGGTGTGAATTCAAGTTGAATGTTGTTGTTGGTGGGGTGTTGGACAAAGGGAAGGCACTACTTTCGTGCATGGGAGGTTTCAGAGGTTCGATGAAAATCGGTGTACGCATTTTCTGGCACTCCCAACAAAGGGGAGCAATAGAAATTTCCTAGACTTGGGGTTCAGGTGCGTAGCACCCCTTCCCAAGCCTAGCCACCGCACTGATGCCAAGAATTGCCTCATATTAATATTATTATCTCGTCTATTTTTTCTTTGACATTGGTGTAAGAGATGGTTGTACTACTTTGATTTTCTTTCCTAGAGGAGATATCTACAGGTCCATTTACATGTACTTTCAGGCTAGAAAACAAAAAAAAACCATAATATTACAGTTCCATAGGAGTTTCCAAACGTATCAAGGGAATCACTGGCATCACCTATGTAGGCCTCACTCTTGTCCCTGTTGCACCCGGTTTTGTGACAGGTGAGCGGGCTAGGCTTCCCCCGGGCCTTGTTCGACACTGCTTGGCGGTTCCTGCCCTCCTCTTTTTTGTTTTGTGGGAGGGACTCTACCAAAAAAAGAGGCGAAGGTGGGGTGCATGCAAGTACTGTTGTGTTGCATGCTTGCAATTGACCAGGTTGCTGTGTGCCCTCAAACTGAATACCACCTACCTCACCTCCGTTCCCCTCACATGGCCAACTCCCTTCCTGCCCCCTCCCCGGTGCCATGGTGGGCTCCTGCTGCCACAACTCTGTTGGGGTCTGGTTTTCCAACAGAGGGGCCCCCAAGCCTAATATTAACCAGGTCAGGTGCTGACATACATGGCGCTAAGTTTAATAGGGTTGTCCTTCGTGTCCAGCAGATTTGAGGCTTGCATCCGGCATTTTCTGGCAGGTTCAGCAGTTTTGTGGGGGGGGGGGGGGTCAGTGACAGTGGCTGGGACAGATGCAGTGACAGCCACTGACAGTCACAGTTACAGAGTATGCGTTTGTTGTCCCTTTGTGCCCCTTCTGTTGCGCCTTACCCCCTCCCAGCTTTGATGTATATTTGCATGGGACTTTGGAGGGGGATTTGTTGCCACCTGTTTTGCTTGCCCTGGCGTGTCACTACCCTGAACCTGACCCTGACCGTGCTCCCTCTCTGCCACTGTAACTGACACATGGCCCGAAGAAGCGACAGAACATGCAGATCTTTTGCGTCTGGGGCTTGGTCCCATGATGTGGGCATCCCTGTGCCCGTACCTGCACACTGGCGCTCAGAGTAGATGACAGGGCCTCTGTTTGCCCATCTGCTGCTTGTGCTCTGACATAAAGCACTTCTCAAAGAACCCTTGGTGCCTCCTTTTGCAAGGTACAGCTGGGATTTCTTGTGAAACCTAAGTTCAAGCAGGTCTGATTGAGTAGTTAAATCTTGGTTTACCCTGCTTTATCCATGCGGAAAATTGTACCCTCTGATCATGAGGAAGTAACATTTTGTGCCAAGCATCTGGTGACGAATGCTGAAAAGGCTTAGTTTCTGGCCCTCGGCCCCTCTACAAAGAAACTGCATGTTTGCTGTGTGTATAATCCAAGAACTGGAGTACTCTGATGATGTGCGACACAATTTAGGAAGTTCAACCAGATGGTTGAAATGTGTTGTGCCATCTGTCAGATGGCATGCTGTTCGCCGTTCAACAGACATATGATGAAGAATTGGCAGGTACCCTGGATCGGCCCCTCCCATGGGGCCCCACTGGCACAGACTTAGCTGTCTCAGGCTGGTAAGCATTCGCTGAAAAATCGCAATCCTCCCCGCCGCCTACCTCTTTGGAGAGCATTGGCCAGATTTGAAGCAGCATTTGGTGATACCACACACATAGGAACACATGAGCACCCATTTAGCACCAAAGACACCTTCCTGTGTGGGGACTTGGTACCAAACCAGCAATTGTGCATTCTGTGTAGTGCTCCTAATACCAATGGTAGTCACCATCTCGTTACTGCAACCATCAATTTGCACATCAACTTTGCATTACCAGGTGGCAAACTGGCCGTTGCCGTTTGGTCAGATGTGCGAATTTATGTGCCAAGTGCCACGTGGACGCGACATGGATTTGAGTCTGATGGAGGCAGTGGGCGAGCTTGAAAATTCCGAGTCCCTGGACGAGTGGGATGCGCGGTTGTTGTCGTTTCGGACATGGGTTCAGCAACAACCACAGATTTCCATCGCCATTGTTGCGCATGGAGTATGCCCTTGTTCCATCCGTGACCCTCCTCACGTACCATTGCATCATTCCCCGCTCAATATCTTTGCGCCAGGGCTGGCTGCTGGGGGGACCAGCATGTCCAGTGAGCTTGTTTCTCAGAAGGTAACTTGGTGTTCCGCGTAACTACTCAGGACTGGTGTGGGGGGGGCGGATTTGGGGGGCAGACCCCTCTCCGGTCTTAGGTAATTAGCTGCAACTTTGTACAACAGCCTGCCATCACGAGAATCACACGTTATACCAATGCCCAAAAACTCTGAGCCTTTTTGCAGGGGCCACAATAAAAAATGCCCTGGCCTTGTGCTGCATTTTCTGCTGAAGCGTTGCAGGGACTACAGTTGCCCGGGCTCCCCCCTCCGACCCAGATACCAGGAAGGAAATCACGGGGGGGAGGCGGAGGTTGCTATAAAGGCCGATTCATTGTGCCAGTTGCGGACTGAGGGTGGCAGGGGCGGAGGCAGTTCTCTTGTGAGAAGAACCTGAGGTGACCACAGCCCAGGGTATGGGCCCTGTGCAGGTGTACGTCACCAACTCCGTCACCTTCATGCCCTTAGATGCCGATGTTTGATGATTGGCAAACCAGGCAGAACACCCCCCATGGTCAATCGCCTCCAAGTATTGGGCCTAAGTGGTAGCAGGGGTGATGGCGCGTTGGAAACTAAGGGATAGGCGAGAGATGGGGGGTGAGAGATGGCACCTCAGTGAGCACTTTGCTTCAGCCAAGGGAAGTCTTGTAGAGGTGCCACACCCAGCCGTTGCAGGGTCTGGACAAACTTACTGCCCATTCACTCCGAAGAGAGTTTGTTAGATCAAGCGGAGGCGCGGGCGCGGGCGCCATTTAACCCCCCCGCCCTTTTGGGGGTCATTCTTGTAGCATACAGATATCAGGTGTGTGACCCTTTGCAAAAAATGATTTTGGGACACAAAACTTATCCCCCAATGAATTTTTCAAATTTGACCCCTGTACTCCCCCCACCATACTTGGGTACCACTGGTACCACTTTTGGGAGGTAGGTGGCGGGGGGGGGCGAACCTTATTTGCATGTTGTGCCACTGGGGGAGTATTTGCCGCCGGGCACGCGCCGGGCATCTTTTTTTGACTATTACCCACCCGTGCCTGGTTTTGCCCCCCCCCCCCCCCTCACCAAACAATCTAGAGTACCTTCTCGCCTCTGGCCCATCCTTTGCACCCAGTTTATGGTGATGGCAAGGGTGGTGGTTGGAAATGGTGGCAGTGACATTTTGCGTTGTTGAATTCTCATATCTCTCTGGGACACCGGATTTCATGCCAACACGGAGCGTTTTCGGGGGTCGGTGCCTTTGTTGCCTCATTTGTGCCCGCTGAGTGTCCCGGAGGTAGGGGTATGTGGGGTATATTCGGAAAGCCCTTGAAAAGGGCTTTTCGGAGATGTATGGGTTAGGGGGGGGTCCGGACCATATTTTTTCAAAAATTGGCCGTTACCGTTGACAGGTTGGGTTTTTTTTGCCTGTTCTAGTCCGGTTTCAGACAGACTGCACCGCACCCCTACCCCCATTATTCCAACATATGGGCATATGAGGGTCACGTCATTCAGGTGGATTTGTTGCATTTGATGAGTAGAAGACATGTGCAACATGGGTCCCCTCAAGACCCCAATATGTTGAAGACTTTGACCAATAACTACCTTGGACACCCGGGTGATGCCTGGTGCAACTTGCAGCATCAAGCTCACCAGAGTGCAAGAAATCAAAGATGGCAGAATTTCTCAAACAGGCTGTCAAGTTGGGACATGAGACCACAATATTTGGATTCAGCACGTCAAAATGCATCCATTTACCTCATTTCACTTTGCTCCAACTCCACAATATGTCGGAGCACCCAGGGGAAAACCTGTGAGTGGGTGTCCCCCACGCGTGAGCGGAGCAGGCTGAGGCCCAAAAACCCTGAAACGCCGAAAAGTTCGGCCTCGGCACTCAAAAATATGGTCACCTATCCCCCCCCCAACCCATACATTTCTGAAACGGCCTTTTCTCACAGATTTCAAAAAGCATACACATACCCCCCCCAAGGTAACGACATTTTGGTGCATTGGACTAAAAGTTGAGAAAAACCGGGGAAAATGTGAATTTGCTCCGTGTTGGCATGTTCTGAATGTCCCAGAGAGATATTTCACCTTGTGCAACGTGCTTTGCACAGAAGGTTTGCAGTCTAGTGCGGTCTATTTGGGAGACTTCCCTAGGTGGTGATAAACTTTGGGCTAGGGATAGGATACTCAACACAAAGGTAGCGCGCCGGGCGAACATTCGCCCACTCTGCATTGATTTAGACCCAGGTCCTGAATTACTTTTTTCACATACATGGACCCCTACCCAATGGCAACGGGTCACAGGTCTGAACACTGGGCACCCCCCCTCCCCCCACCCCCCCTATTGGTCCTTGGCAATGAGGACTTAGCCGTTTTCCAGCTAGCATGCAACGGCTGGCACATCACCTCACAGAGGTTGTTAGATCAAGGCTAGGCGAACCCGCATAAAGGGGACAATGCCACATAGCCCCCTCGTGTTGGGCCTTTTTGGGCCTATTTGTGTCCCCTAGCCCACGGGGTTGAACTGTTGGTTTAACCCTTTGTAAAATCATTATTTTCTCCAATAAACACATCCCCCAACAAGTTTTTGGTCTGGACCCCCAGACCCCCCCCCCACTTGAAACCTACCTTTTTGAGGCATCATGAGGAGGGGGGGGGGTCAAAAAATGCAAAAAAGACCCCACCATTTTTGTGTTGAAAACCATGTTGAAAACCATGAATCTTTTTTTTTCTCCGATTTTCAGCCGAATAGTTTTTTGGCCTTGTCCCCATGGCGTTTGTATAGGGCGGAGTGGGACGGGCACTATTGCAATTCACGCACTTTCCAGCCGTTTTTGTTGTAGCAGCGGTTTTGGCGACATTGGCGACCCCGTGGTACCCACTGTGAGGGGTGCAAGCAGGGATATTCTGACATTATATACCTACTAGGATACTAAGGGATGTTTTTTGCAGCCCCTAACCTTTCCCAAGGTTGGTCATGGCACGTGTAAAAGGCAGGAAATGACCATTTCTGCCAACAATGGCTTACATGTGTGCATGGGATGGTACACAACCTGCTTAAGCAGTTTTTCACTGTGTACAGCTCAAAACTCAACATTTTCGAAGTTTATTTTTTCTACATCATGTCCACTCACAATAACCATGCAAGCTATGTAAAGCATGTTTGAGGGTTAGGGTTAGGCTGTTGTTTTCTGGGGAGCAAGAACAGTCCCGATGCACCTGCTAGTGAGTTGGGTGTGCACTGCTCGGCATAGGTCCTTTGCGAGGTGGACTTGCCGATGGCCATAGAATTTGGGAACCTGCATTTTTTTCGAAACCCTTCTGTTGCCCCCACGGTGGGGGGGGGACTCCGCGGGTCCCAGGACGCCAACTACCCCCGCTCCCCCCCCCCCCCCCTAGGGGCCTTCGGCCAAAAGTTAGTTGCCAAAGGTGTTGCCCTTGGGCGTCGATGGGCGCCAAAGGCGCCCAATGCTCCATGAACACCAAAGGTGCCCTAAGGCAAATGTTATCCAATTTGCACCCCAACACTATCCTTAAACCCAACGTTGACTCTAACGCCCACCCCCAACCCTCAGCCTACTCCTATCCCTACACCTAACCCTAATCAAGACTGAATATTGCTACCGAGCTGGTGGGGGAGGGAACATTAGCTATGACTGGTGAGGAACATTAAGAATGATTGACACATTGATGGGTCTTGACAAAGTGAAATCAGCTTGCTCGTGAACCCCATCACCACGAGGCCCACTTTCAAGGCTTTTTGGACTTTTGAGGGGCCAAACTGCCCCAAAATGGGCTCAAAATGGGCTCATTTCACCCGTTTGTGCACCCCAAATGGTCTAGGATGAGGTTTGGCAAAACGCATTTTTGACCCATTTTTGGTCCCAAAACAGCCCATTTTCAAGGCATTTTGGGATTTTCGGAGGACCAAAATGGGACACCACAAGCTCACAACGGTCCATAAACACTTGTTTTAGCGTCGCACATGGTCTAGGATCATTTTTGAGAAAAGTCATCTTTTTGCCCCTACTGGACCCTGTTGACCCATTTGGGCACCCACCTGTTTGGGCTTGAGGTTGCAGCTTGCCGCAGCCTAGTGGGCCTAGGTATTGGTGTCTAGGCGTTCGTTTGGGCAATTCTGAGGGGTGGAAACCACAAAAAGCGGGTGGAATAGGTGCCCTAGGAATCGCATTTTGAGCCATGTAGCCAAAGATATGGCCTATTCTTGGTTTGTGGCTGTCGGCATTTGGAGCTTCTGGGGCCTTTTTCAGCCGTTTCCGGGACATATCATGGAGTTAGAGGGCCGCAGAGAGCTCGTTGACATGGGGAAGTCAAGCCGCACTTGGATTGTACCCACCGTTTCCCTTCGTTTGGCCGTTTTGAATGTGTTCCAGGGCCCTCCTCGCCCCAAAATGGCTGTTTTTGGCCCTAAACTGCAGCTTTTGAAACTAAGCTCTGCCATTTGCGAATCCCGTTACCGGCCGCCACCGTTGAGTTTCTCGCTCAAACTTTGTGTGATTGGACTTCACACCCATTGGTATCATCCACCAAAATTTCAGCTGAATCTAAAGCACCACGACGGAGGTATGATTTTTGCCCATTTCGCGCATGCTGCTGCTTGCCTGCTGCTTGCTGCCTGCTGCTAAACCTGGTACGTCCACCCTAGACACTAAAAAGGGTTATAAAACCAAGACTGGTTCCACCAGCTCGGTGACCCTAGCCCTAACCCTGGCCCTGGCTCTCACCCTAGGCTAGGGTCAGAGTGAGTGTTGGGGTACAAAATGGAGAGCAATGATGTGGCAAAAACAGCCATGAAAGAAATCACCTCGCAGAGGTTGTTAGATCAAAGCCAGGCAGGCGTATATATGGGGAAAACGCCACATACCCCCCCATTTTGGCCTTTTTGGGCCTATTCGCGTACCCTACCCCAAGGGGTTGAATTGTTGGTTTAACCCCTTGTAAAATCATTATTTTGTCCAATAAACGCATCCCCCAATGAGATTTTGGTCCGGACCCCCCCAGACCCCCCCCACTTGAAACCCACTTTTTTCAGGTTTTGAGGGAGGGGGGGGGTGGGGGGGGGTGGGGGGGGGTCAAAAAATGACCCCCCCATTTTTTGGGTCGAAAATCATGAATCTTTTGGTTTTTTTTGATTTTGAGCCGAAAAAGTTTTTCCGGGTCCCGACTCTATGGGGTTTGTATGGGGCGGAGTGGGACGAGCGCTTATGCAGTTTATGCACTTTTTCAGCCATTTTTGCTATGTTGGCGGTTTTGGCGACCTCGGTGACCCCGTGGTATCCACTTTGAGGGGTGAGAGTGGGGATGTTGTGACAGTATCTGCCTCCTAGTATACGGAAGGACGTTTTTTGCAGCCTCTAGCCTTGCTTAGGGCCGTTCACAACCCGTGCCAAAAACGCAAAATGGCTCTTTCCACCAATAATGGCTTAGTGAATGGGCTGGTACACAACCTGCTTATGCAGTTTTTTACCCTGGACAGCTCGAAAATCGAAGTTTCCGAAACTTACTTTTTTGACATCGTGATCACCTAAAATGACCATCCAAGGTATGTAAAGCATGTTTTAGGCCGTATTTACGTGTTTTTCACCCGATTTGGGTATTAGGTCCAAGGGGGGGGTCTTCCAAGGGATTGGTACACAACCTGCTTATGCACTTTTTCACTATGGGCAGCTCAAAAATCGAAGTTTTCGAAACTTATTTTTTTGATGTTGTGACCACTTAAAATGACCATCCAAGCTATGCAAAGCATGTTTTAGGCCGTATTTGCGTGTTTTTCACCCTATTTGGGTGTTAGGTCCGGGGGGGGGGGGTCTCCCAAGGGACGGGTGCACAACCTGCTTATGCAGTTTTTCAACCCGGGCAGCTCAAAAATCGAAGTTTTTGAAACTTTTTTTTTGATATTGTGACCACCCAAAATGACATTTCAAGCTATGCAAAGCATGTTTTAGGCCGTATTTACGTGTTTTTCACCCTATTTGGGTGTTGGGTCCGGGGGGGGAGGTGTCTCCCAAGGGACGGGTGCACAACCTGCTTATGCAGTTTTTCAACCCGGACAGCTCAAAAATCGAAGTTTTCGAAACTTGTTTTTTTGATATTGTGACCACCTAAAATGACCATCCAAGGTATGTAAAGCATGTTTTAGGCCGTATTTACGTGTTTTTCACCCTTTTTGGGTGTTAGGTCGGGGGGGGGGGGGGTCTCCCAAGGGACGGGTGCACAACCTGCTGATGCAGTTTTTCACCCCGGACAGCTCAAAAATGGAAGTTTTCGAAACATATTTTTTTGATATTGTGACCACCCAAAATGACCATCCAAGCTATGGAAAGCATGTTTTAGGCCGTATTTACGTGTTTTTCACCCTATTTGGGTATCAGGTCGGGGGGGGGGGGGGGGGCTCCCAAGGGATTGGTACACAACTCATGCAGTTTTTCACCCCGGACAGCTTTAAAATGAAAGTTTTTGAAACTTGTTTTTGTGATATTGTGATCACCTAAAATGACCATCCAAGGTAGGTAAAGCATGTTTTAGGCCGTATTTACGTGTTTTTCACCCGATTTGGGTATTAGGTCCAAGGGGGGGGGGGTCTCCCAAGGGATTGGTACACAACCTGCTGATGCAGTTTTTCACCCTGGGCACCTCAAAAATCGAAGTTTTCGAAACTTGTTTTTTTGATACCGTGATCACCTAAAATGATCATCCAAGGTATGTAAAGCATGTTTTAGCCGGTATTTATGTAGTTTCCACTCTATTTTGGGTGTTTGTTGCTCGCGGTAGATTCTCTGCGAGGTGGACTTGCCGAAGGCAATAGAATTTGGAGGATCTTGTTCAGCCCAATCAACATGGCTGGCATGGCCATACTAGCTGGCTGCAAAGGTTAGAGTTAGGTTTATTTTGATGGTATGATTAGATAGAGGGCAAGGGGAGGTAAGGGGAGCTTGTGCCCCCCCACCGCCCCAACACCCCAAATCGCCCCACCTAGATCCAGCCCCCACCACCACCCCAAATCGCCCCACCTGGACCCCGGCCCCAACCGACCCTCCCGGAGCCCCCCCCCCCCCCCAAGCCCCTCCTAGCACCCCCCTATTCGCCCCTCTTGGAACCCCCCCCCTCCCATCCCCCCCCCTCCCCCCCAAGGGGCCTCTGGCCAATAGTTAGTTGGGGGGGTAGTTGGCATCAAGAACCGAGGGCTCGCCCCCCCCCCCCCCAGGGTCGCCCCTGGCGGGGCTTGGAGTGGTCATTTGGTGACACTACGGGTAATCGAGCACCCATGGGGACCTGCCTAGTGGGTTCCATGCGCATGTAGCTTGGGACTGGGCCTTGTGAAAGCCCCGAAGTTGTTGTTGTTTAGGCTATTTCATGGCATGTAAAAATCACCTCGCAGACTCTGTTAGATGAAAACCACATTGGCTCGCAAATGTGGGAAAGGGCCACACAACCCCCCATTTGGGCCTATTCAAGGTGTTGAATTCTTGCTTTACCCTTTGTAAAAACCACTTTTTGTCCAATAAGTGCATTCCCCACTCAGTTTTTGGTTGGCAACCGCCTTGAATCCGCCACTTGAAACCGCATTTTTGCAGGGGGCGCGGGAAGGGTCAAAATATTTCCCCCGTCCCCTTTTGGGGGCAAAAAAACCACAATTATGTTGTTTTTTGCCCAGTTTGACTTGAAAAAGTATTTCTGGGTCGTAGATTGTGTGAGCGAAGTGGCACGCGCGCTGTCACAATTGGTGCATTTTTCCGTCCATTTATTGTGCCCACTTTTTTGGCGACCTCAGTAACTTCATGGTAACCGCTTTGAGGGGTCCAACTAAGGCTACTAGGATACCAAAGGATGCCTTTTGCACCCTGTAACCTTGATTAGGGCCGCTCATGGCCCGTGTGAAAGCTGCGAAAGAATTGTTTGTACTAAATGTGACCTACATTTGTTCGGTGAAAAATACTATTTTTGCGGTGACCCTTGATGGTCCTCAAGGCTACTTGGGCCATTGGTGGGTGGTGATTTGGTGACAATGGGTGTACCTATAAAGCCAAGGGGAGCCACATAGTACCATCTAGACCATCTTAGGGGGATTTATGCGGCTTCGTAAGTGCCATTGTGTCACGAGGGGGGGGGGGGGACTCCGCGGGTCAACCCCCCCCCCCCAAGGGTTCGCCAGTCGGCTATTCATTGTCAAAGGTGCCGGCCTCAGGAGCACACTAGCAGCGAGGGTCCCTCACACTCCATGGGCACCAAAGGCGTCGGAAAGTAGTTTTTGTCCACTGTGCACGCCACCAGTATCCTTAAACCGAACCTTGACCCTAACGCCCACTCCAACCCTAGTATTGGTAATGGTTCAATTTTGGTGGAGTAATTTTCACGCGTATTCATGGGGGAAAATGTGTAATTGTGATCATGCGTATTTGGCCCCGTTCTTTTACGTTGGGCGCATGTGTAAGGTGCCGGCTAAGACCATCTGGGGTGCACAAACAAATAACAACATCCTATTTGACCTCATTTTTAGCAATTAAGTCCAAAAGAGCCCTCAAAATCGGCCATTTTGGTACCAGAAGCCGCTCAACAATGGGTCAAAACAAAGTCAAAAAATAGATTCCTTTCATGCTGGGCTTGGGCTGGAAGTAGCCATCTATAGGTTACACAAATGCTTTCGCCTCTTTTGCATGCCACAATGTGGTAGTAGGGGTTCCATTTTTGTTGATTCTATTCTGGTATTTGGCTTTCGCTAGGTTACACAAATGCTTTCGCCTCTTTTGCGTGCCACAATGTGGTAGTAGGGGTTCCATTTGATTCTATTCTGATTGATCGTATTCTGGTATTTGGCTTTCGCGTCACTGCAATGCAGTAATTACCAGCAACGTCCCAATATTACGTCACCCTTAGGGTTTGGGGTTGGGGCAGGATTAGGACTAGCATTCGCACTACGGGATGCGGACTTGCCCCTTCCTAGGTCGTTGTTGCCACGTTGTTTGCTCCTGTTTTTTGGTCAGGTTGTGTATTGGGGGAGATGTCCCCTAAATTCGGAAGGGGAGGGAGGTTCGTGCCGTAAAAATGAGTGGTTGTATTGTGTTGCTATGTGATCATAGCTCTCATGTTAAAACATACCGCATGTGTTACTTTCACCCAAAAAAGCGCATTGGAGAGAGTCTTGGAGGAAGACATTTTTTTTCGTAGGGGGTTTTCCATTTTGTGCCAAAAGAAAGCCCTGCAGAGCACTTCTTTGATATTTATGCTATCCTATACCCACGTCGTGTCATGTTGTGAATTTCTCGTCTTCATTTTGCACTACATCCCGGGAGTACACAAATTTATTCTCTTTTATATGTGTCATGGGTGCAATGCAAGCTAGTAGTGCCTAACATATCCGATGTACCTCAGTAAATACCATTTGTCCTAGGACTGGCTTTTGGTACACGTTGGAACATAAAGGTTGTTCCGGTGAAAACATTCCAAATGGGAATAGTTTTCGTCCAGAACATTTCCTACCGGAACACTACCAGAACAAGTTCCATGGACCAGAGAACCGGGTCCGTTGCCATAAGTTCCGAAGTTTGCAAATGATGGCATTGGTCCTTTGTTTGCCTATCCAGTGTGTCTAGGGCCTATTTTTGTCATTAGGGGCCTGCTGGTATGTTTTGTGGCATTGTTTCCACACTCCCCTAGTAGTACACATTT
Organism: Eutreptiella sp. 'Long Island Sound 2002'; assembly: GCA_964036045.1. Lineage (NCBI taxonomy): Eukaryota > Euglenozoa > Euglenophyceae > Eutreptiales > Eutreptiaceae > Eutreptiella > Eutreptiella sp. 'Long Island Sound 2002'. The sequence goes on from OZ038378.1 coordinate 47,408,364, forward strand.
CGAATTTTTTTAGTCCGTCTTCAACAGAGTTGCTATTTCGTGTTCAGCGCAATGATTGTATGTCGTTCCAACGGTGGCGCAGGACCATACCCGTTATGTTTGTGGCTTGTTGCCGTGTCTAGTGCTCGTTTTTGGTGGTGTTCTTTGGTACAAATGTTACATACGTCCATAAATGCCTTCCACTAGGGTTATGCATTTTGAATTTTGGTCATCCATGCTCATTTTTCTTAGGTTACCATGCCTGCGAGAAAGACCCGGGTTAAGGAAGTGACCACCCACCTTATCCATTTGGCGGGTGCAGTGAGCTTTCAACACGGGGATGGTAGGGGATCTTAGACTAGGGGGGGCGGGGGGGGGGGGTTCAAGGCGGGGAGAAGTTTATGTTGTTTCTTGCGACAAGAGGGTGTGGGGGATTGCAAACGGCAAGGAGGCCCTTGCCGCGGGGGGACCCCCCCCTTAAAGGGGAAACATCGGTGAGGTTCCGGGCGGACGAGGAACTTCTTGGGCTGCCGAAGGCCGCCATGTAGCGGACCCGAAGGCAAGGCAAGAAGTTCCTGGAGAAGAAGAGGAAGCCGAAGGAGGCGGGTGAAGAGAGGAAGGGTGACGACTAGGATGAGGATGCGGACACCGGGGACGGGGACGGGGATGGGGATGGGGATGGGGGAGACCAAGGCGATGGGCCAGGGGCAAGTGAGGGTGCACCGGGGGCTAATTGGGATGAGCGTATGGGGGTGGAGCTCACTGGGTTCGAGGGTGGAGGGGTGGTGGGTGACGGAGGGATGGTCGGCAAGGGAGAAGGAGGGGTAAGTTCTGGGCCGCCACGCGCCACGCCGACCACGCAAGAGGAGTAGCCGAGGGACATACAAAGACACCAGCCTCATGTGCCCTTGCCGGCACCCTAGTGTACAATGTATGTTCACTTAGCCTTTATCCACACCTAGCTTTTTGTGTTGCTTGCCTGTTCCGGTGGTGTTCCGGAAACTTGTTCCGGTGGTCCTTGGTCAACAACTTTTTTTTAATGAATACGACAAATCTCAAAGTACTAGTGGGGTGCCCCTGGGCTAGCAAACGACATATTTCCGTGGCATGTTTTGGTGTGCTTGGTTGCGGCGTACATGAACTTTGAAATTTTTTCGTTGCGGCCATTTTTGTTTGGACACTGGAAGCATTCGGCGGGAACAACTTTTGCGTTCAAGCGCGTGCCAAGGGGGTTCTGTGTGGTCTGGCACATGTTTGTTGTGCACTGCACGTTGCTGACACCCATGCCCGACTCACATTTTGCATTTGGGATACACTCCTTGTTGCCTTCTGTGCCTGCCTCATTTACATCACTATTGTGGTAGGGGCTACGCGCTGCTTTGGAATTGATGGTGAATTGCAAAGTATGTAAATTTTCATTGATTGTGGTGATGGAAATTTCTTCAGTAAAACAACCCCTGAAAAGTGGATCTGAGAACCCCCTAACCCCCCCCCCCCCCGGGGTTGTTCCCAAATACAAGACGTTGTATGCCATTCTCTACTACGTTTCTTTCATGTGCCGCATCCTTGGGGTGTTCCGTTCCAGGGTAATTTGCCTCGCCGCGGGTTTAGGGAACTCATTGAAAGTTCTGCAGTAGGAGGTTCCCACTCAACCGCCTTTCACCTTGTGCGGGTCTAGTACGTCTCTTGTGTTAGGTGGTGCTGGGGGCATAGCACCCGATTCGCATATTTCAGGTTTCCTACTATGATCACATGCCACATTTATGTTACAATGCTTTTTGGATCCTCTACAGTGCGCCACCCCACTATTACGTCAAAAGCGCTCTACACGGCCTTCTTTGTATGAAAAGATGGTACAAACAGCATAAGGCTTCAAAGGAACATTCTACAGAGTGCTTTTCTTGTCTTACAAGGGATGTATGGTATTTTGAAGGCCTGGCGTTCCGTTCCATGAAAATTCGCTCTAATGTCTTGGTAAGTGAAGCTTGCAACCGTCCTTGTCTTTGGGTCGCCATCGCTCACCGGTCCCGTTTTGGTGGCAAATCTTTTTGCGGTGCTATGGATCCCTCTCCTTTGTGGCATTTCTCTATGTGGTCCACATTCAATGATCCAACGTAGATGATTGTTGCAGCTGCGAAGGATGATGTGGCTGGGAGTTTTGTATGGTAGTCCTACGACAGGAGGCTACAGTTGCTGCTTTGGGTGACACGCCCAAGCATTGGTACAAGCTTTTGATTCAGGACACCTTTAGCCACTGGCGTTTGATGCGGTTGCATTGTAAGCCAAGGGGTAAGAGGACGCTTGATGAGGTTCGGCCCGTTTCAAGGAAACAACGTAGGACACTTGCACGACTTCGGACCCGTGGTGCACGCATGCCCTAGGAATGAACAGATGGCCAAGAAAATTTAGAACTCCATGGCTAGCAAGCAGTTCCTTGTCTAGTTTGACAACTTTTACACGAAAAATTATTGTCTTGATCGCCACAACCACAACAGGTCCCTGAACCGCACTGCCATTGCTGTCCTACCACCTAATCGTTGGTTGGGCATCTCTTTAGGTCCATCGTCGCTCCCCACTGTTTGGGCACATGTTTTTCCATGTGTAGTGCTGTGTAGTGCTCAAGATGGTTTGTATGGTGTTGTGTGTGCACTCATTGCAAGCCCAGTTCGCGGTAAAGAAATCTGTTGTGTGCTTGATGTGTGCCGTACAAATGTGCGCAGTGTGCAATGGCAACCCTTTCTCCTTTCTCCTTGGCAAAAAAAAAAGACCGAGTCACAGCCTTAGTTGTTGAATCTCGTGCACAATTTGAGGAAGGTTAAGGCTCATACACGATGTGTTCGGCCACCGGTTATGGACACAACCTCATCAAATTATGTTCCTTACATCCTACGTAGGACACAACTGCCGCTTTTTTTTCCAAGCCCGCGTGTAGTTTTTGCTGTGTGGCACCCCTTTGGTATTGTGGCACTGTTTGTTTGCGCCCGTTTTACCCTTTGTGTGTTGAACCTGCCTATGGTAAACTACCCATGGGATCAACAGCACCGTCCTTCGCCCAGGTCATTTTGGTTGAACGGATTTTTGCCTCCCTACGCGTTCTAGGGTACATTTATAAGGATGTTCTTTTGAGGCACAAGAACACGGCTGCCGGTTGCGGAGGTATCTGGTCGTCTCGGCGGAAGGTGATTAAGAAACAAGTTCACGCCCTGTGGTCACTATTGTATGAGTACAGACCCGCCATCGTGGCATTGTTGGTTCTAGTACGGGACAGCAACGGGTCATGATTATGTGCAACGGGCGGTACAAGCGAGCCCTTGAAGATTATTGAGTATGCACTGGTGATTCTATTACACTTGGTGAATGGGATTGAGCACAAGGTTGAATGTATTCACACATTGTCAGTAGCCCGTGTGTTCTGGTTCGAATGGGTTACCGAGTCCCCCGCCGTGGGTCACGGCGAGGAAATGTGTGAGGCTCTGCTAAGTTGTCTTGTGTCTGACCTTCATAGTCTGCAATGTGTCGACATATTGGAGTCGGCTCGTGATGCTTTTTTTAACATAAAGCTGGCCGATAATCATATCAAACAGCTTCAATCATTAAAGATTGGGCATGCAAACCTCCTCCAGGTTGAGTAGCACCTCTAGCAAGGTGTTCATGACTACGTTCTGGGCCCTTTTCCGTTTTTGAAGTGGAATCACACTACCACGTGTAGTGTGTAGGCTGATTGACCTGAGATCTTTGGTTTTCCACGCTGTCCCCCAACTCCTTTACCCGACGATCACTACAAGGGGATATGTTCTAAAACATGGTGCAAGGTTTGGTTGGGAAGCGAAGGGTGAGGTCCCGGACACAACAGTATTTGCAAAATCCGGTTCCCCCCATACTCCAGGACCGTGTTAACAATTATGAGCGCATTGCTCATGGCAGTGACAAAAAGAATTTTAGCTAGGTAGTCTCGCCAAGACATAATGCAGCGGCGGGCCGCTCATGCGCGAGCACTGCACGTGTGTGTTCGGGCTGATGAAGAGGGGGCGGAGGGGCAATACGTGAGGGATCATGCAAAACTTATTTATGTGAGCTTTAAGTCCTCAGTTCTGAGTTTGCCAGCTGTGCATATGTTGTCTAAGGATGAGTGGTTTGTCTCCGAGTTGTGACATGTCTTTCCCGGGGGGGGGGGGGGGCTGGATGCAATGACAATTGCGTGTTTTGGCCCCTGATTCTCCCGTGTTTATCTGTCCATTGCAAGAATTTTGGCCCAATTCAAACACAAGATCTCAACATGGCTCCGAAGCAAGTGCCTGTAGGGAGTGGGAATCCACATGCCACAACACATTTTGCCCATGACAGCGCAGAGGAAAGTGGATTGACTCATAGCCTGCCCTACAAAGTCCCATGCAATGACCAATCCCAGCAAGCCAGACTCCCCCCCCTAACGACTAAAGTCCGAATGAAACACGAGCTCGAGGGCCAAGTAAGCATTTTTGTGCTGGGAGCCCCGTCACGATATCTAGCAAGAGTGCTATGCTTTTTCTCTTTCATGCCACCCATCAAGCTCCCAAGTATGATGCTCAAATTTGACAAACAACACAAGAGCAGAAGAAAGGATAGACACGGGTATGTGATGAGAAAAAGGGGACTAATAGAGTGGGCCCTCTGCTGCCGGTTCCTCAGAAGTCTTTGGTGAACATCCTTTTGTGGAAGGATGAACGTGTGTTGCAAGCCCCCCCCCCCCCCCCCCGCGCCGTCCCTGCCAGTGATACCCCATGTTGCCTGACGAAATGCGTGATGAATTGCCGCTGGCGGCTTGTTGCACTGTGTGCAAGAAGTCAATACTATCTCCTCGGGGGACAACATATATTTGGAGCTCCGCTTTCCCTCTACAATCGGGCTTTGGCTGTGTGGGTAGACATGAGGTTAATGGAAAGGTCAAGGACGGATTCTGGTTTCACATTTGCATAATAGTTGCCCAAATGTTGCTTGGTCGTGCTGATTAGTGCTTTGCTGGAGTGTGACCGGGCTATGTGGTCGTACCCATGGCCCGTGGGAGCCCGTGGACTGTGCGATAGTGCAAGCCTTCCCGTTACACGCCCTCCTCTCTTTTTTTGTTGCAGATACCATAAAATCTTACACTTCCTCACGATGGCTGCTATGCGCGCATCTCTCCCCTCCTTGCCTCCCTTTAGCGTTGCCGCAGCGTGGCGCAACCGCCACATCCCGACAAAGAAGTGGCAGTGCCCCTGTGGCAAGGTCCCGCCAATAGCGCAAGCGCCACACAGCAAGGCATTTGGCATCCACTGCTCGGGTGCCCAGCATACGGACTGGGTGCGGTACGGCAAAGTCGTGCCGGAGTACTTTCAAGGTAGTGTCAACTCAGCTACTTCCCTACCGAGCATGCTCATCCGCGTAGACAAGCATCCACAGCTCCTAGGGGCTGTCCGGCTCTCATCTACACTGCCCGCAGCTGGTGCGGCCGCTGTAGCAAAGCCGAGGCCTGCTCTCCAGGTGCCAGGCCCGGATGTAGACGCCGCAATGGAGATCGACCTTGACGATCCGATTCCTCTTTGCGAGCGCCAGTGTCCCGGTGTTCTCCCTAGGCAGGCCCCCACCCTGCAGCAGGTGCGGCGGATATACCCTGTCATACGGAGCAACTACGAGAAGCCGCCGTGGGAGTGCTGCATCCGCCGAGGGGTACTCGCCCTCCATTGCCGCACGGATGGTCGTTAGGAGGACATAGCGGGCCGTTATGGCCCCTGTCTGCGGTGCCTGGATGTGTTATCCGGGAAGCATGCGGCTAGGCTAAGCAGCTGGATGGACACCGCCGTGCATCCAAAGGACACAGAGCCCCATTATGGGCAAGGGCCCCAGGTGCTATCCCGCCGCCTCAACGAGGCCAATGACAAGGGGTACGTTGCCCACGAGACCCGGGGCGAGTTGCAAGAGGGCCTGCACAAGTTGCGGCAACATTGCCAAACTTACAAGGCGCTCGCTGTTGCCATTGCGGACACGACCGTCCCCTTGCTAGCCGTCGTGCAGCACGCCTCTTGTAGGCCGGATGGGCTCCTGCCAAATTGTTGGGGCACCTGTGTGATGCTTGGAGCGTGCAGTCCTAGGATGCCCAGGACAAGGATGCCGCCGCACTAGCAGCACAGACCGTTGGGGGCCCAAGATGTTGCACGCACTGAACAACGTTGGGTACCTGCGCAGCTACGACACGCGCTGAAGGCACGTCCAGGGAGCCCCCCGTGTTCGTCCGAACGAATCGCCGGGTTCGCCCTGGCTTATGGAGGTCCTAGTCTACATCCCGGGTTGCCATGTGTGGCATCTGTGCATGGACGAAATCCATGTGGAGGATGCATCATTGTCTCTCGCGAGGCACTCGCAGTCGGATTGTGCGCTACTTGTTGCCCGCACCCCATGCCGTTGGCTACTGGTGATGATCTGGAGGCTCTGGCAAAGCGGCTGGAGGATGATCTAGATACAAAATCAAGCCGCCAAATAGGCGACGGTGGTGTTTGTGGCTCTACATACAGAGGAGGGGTACGTTGCCATCCCTGTGTGGGTCATCCCCACCTGCGGCAGGTTCAAGGCAGAGCATTGCCATGCTGTACGGAAACACATGGCTCAGCTGTGCGGCAATGCCGCATTTTGGGACCGCCACGGTTTTCTTCTGTCCGCAGATACGGACAGTGATGCACGGCGGTCCCGTGAGATGCAAGCTGCACTGTATGCACAGGGTGCTAGCACACTCTCCTATATGCCTCAGATTCCACACATTCCATTCCAAAGTGATGAGTTCGGAATGTGTGGGAACTTCGACCCCCCCCCCCCCTTGATCAAAAGGCGTCCCATATGTTGGGGAGGACTTCCCTTATTTTGCTGGGTGAGTTGTCCTTTCGTGTGCTGCTGCAGAACCATTGCGACGACCCCAAGCCCGTTTTGCGCCCCTGTCATAGGACAAGCAAGAGGTTGAGCCCGCGTTTGACCTCGTGAAATCAAAGGCTGCAATAGGCCGCGCAACTCGCGACAACCCTATCCTGCCGCCCCCTCTGGTCCATGCTCCCCGAGATGCCGTTGTTTTGCGTACATCACTGGAAAAATTCATAGGGAGGGTTTATAACACAGAGCTGCCGCCAATGGTAGCACTGGAAGACATTGTTGAAGCTAGATCAATCATTTATTTCATCCACCTTCGGTGTCAACCATTCCGGGCTATCTGGTCCTTGCATTTCGTTAGCACAGTCCAGGCAATCCTGGTGATGGCAGCCTTTGTGCACTCAGTTTCGAAAAACAGGCATGGGGCACAAAAATTTCTTGCATGTCTGTGTGGCAACCAGAGGGCAGTGGACACCTTTTGCCTTCTGAGGACACTGGTGATCGACTGCAACTGCTGGCTGGATGAGGTGGTAGTACGGTGGTCGGCTGCACTGGTTGTAGCCACAATCTACAGACGCCACCCGACATGGCAGCACAAGAGGTCTCGCTATTCGTCCATTGACCGCGTGCCGCCGCGCCACTACACGGCGGACATGGACATCAGCTAGGTAGACTTGTCATCGGTGTGCCAGAGGGCTGCCGACAAGGCTTTGGCCCTTGTCCGTGTGTTGTGGCGTGATCTGGTGGTGGGACCACGGCCAACGTCCGGGAAGCGACGTGCGCCATGGGGTGGTTCCAGTGTTGGGGCAGCGGGATCAAGAGGGGGAGGACACCGGTGCAGATGAGAACCGTAGGGGGCATGGGAGCCAGTGAAGCAAAAGCAGGGGAAACACAGGAGGAAGGGAGCAGATGGAAGCCGGCAGGGGCGATGCAAGGGAGATGCATGCGCGATGCAAGGGCGCCGCACCGGCGATGCGTGGAGGACCCCGTGGGCCTTACCCTGGCAGCAACACGGATCAAAGGCTAACGTGAGGTGCAAAGGGAGGAGGAAGGAGGAGAACAATGCACATGTGTAGTCTGACTGGTTACTGCAAAAGTCAGGGCTAGCTCACCATGACAAGGTACATGCAGGGACACAAACAGGCCAACTGACCGTGACTGTAACCCACAACAGGGAGGAAGGGAGGCGAGTTGGGTGGCAGCGAAAAGGGGAGGCAACAGGGAAGAGGGAGGATAGAGGGACGAGAGTGAGAGAGATAGAGGGAGGGGGGCAAGACGGGAGGGAGGGGGCAGGCACGCCGCCACTGACAGAGGTTGGAGAAGATGGTGGACACAGGGACCAGAGGGAACGGGGAAGGGGGAATGGCGGCGGGCTGGGGGTTTGGGAACCTGGCGCTCCGTGAGACTGCCCCGCGATCAGGGGCATGTGATTGGCCACGCGTGGCCATGGTAGCCGGGGCACCCTTCATGGGAATTCACTGCAGTTTCCCTCGAGGTGGCGGAGCAGGGGGAAGTGTGGGGTCCTTGTCGTGCATATCGTCCATGTTTGCTTGTGTAATGCAAAGTGCGCTCCGGAAGTTGATGCACAAGTGTTGTGCTTTCTGCGACGAATTTTCCGATGGGCACTAAAACAGGTGTTTTGTGCATGCTCTTTTTCTGTAGGTATCAAGATTTTGTGGAGCAGCACGCAGACCCCGAAGTTCAAGCTGAGCATGGCCGCGTCAAAGACCGCTATCGGCAGTGCATGGCACTGGGATGGCGCCAAACACAGGCGAACAACCAGGTGAGTTGTGCATGCCACTTTGTAGGTATCATGATATCGTGGACGAACAATGTGCGCAAAGGAGTGCCCAAACTGATCTGCCAGTGGGCGCGGTAACAAACAAGATGTGGGCAGTGCATATCTGGATGGCGTTGACGACAGGCAAAAAAACACGTGTGTTTTGCATGCCAGTTTTCTGCAGGTATCAAGATTTTGTGGACGCAGGATGTGCGCGAAGCAGTGTCCAAGCTGATGTTGCAGTGGGCGAGGCAACAAACAAAATGTGGGCAGTGCATCTCTGGATGGCGCTCAAGACACGCAAAAAAACAGGTGTGTTGTGCCTGCCACTCTTCTGCTGGTATCAAGATTTTGTCAAGCAACACGAAGGTGTGTTGGCATCCCGGCACAATATGTGCAGGATGCAAGTCGCAACCATTTTGCGTGTAAGTACCGAGTGCGACACACTCCTGAAGGGCCTGCAATTCTCTTTTACGCTTCTGCACATTGAGCCGGGGCCGTAGTCTCTTCTCTTTGAGGGAGCGATGGTGTCAAGAGATCAATGTGCTCCTGGACAAACATATGTGAACACCCGATCCGACAGCTGGTGCTCGTGTGCTCGGAACCCGGCGCTTCGTCAGTGTGCCCCGGGGTTGGGGGCATGCGATTGGCCACGCCTGGCCATGGTAGCCGGGGCATCCTCCATAGAAATTATGTGGAGGCGGAGCAAGGTGGGTTGGGTGGGGTGGGGGGTTTGGGTGCGGTCTGTCGGCCAAGTCGGGCAATAGGGGTTGAGAGTAGAAAAAGTCCCCCGCGGGTAGAAGGATTTGTATACGGGGTTGGGGGGGGACAAGTGTCGCGGTTGCAAAAAAAATTTCACCTCCCAGGGGAATTTTTCTTCCGCCCTCCCCATGGACCACAACTACATGGAGCATGATTTGCTGAAAACGTCCCCTATTTTTTGCTTATGTTGACTGATGCCCTTTTGCTACAGAATGAGTGAGTGCAAATTACGAAAAGTTGGAGAATGCGCTATTGAATTTTGAGGAAATTTTGTTACTTGCGCTTCGCAAAACTGCCCAAGTTCAGGCAAAAGTGACGCCGCAGGTGTTTGTGTGTGTGTGTGTGTGTGCCAAAAGTTGCCGATCTCTTGTGACTGCTTCATGGAGCTCTGTCCTAATGCGCGGCCTTTCTTGCTATCATCGTCCATTGCGGAAGTAGTGGTAGCCCTGTTTACCATCGTGGGAGCCACAAACAATGCGGTGACACCAGCTCCGGCCAACATGCTCAAGCGTGGGGAAGGTGTTCCCTTTTCACCACAATTCACCGAAAAAAGCACTTTGCAGAGGGTTCTTGTTGCCATTTGCCCAATTTCACATCAAGCATCGGCGTTTGGTCGCAAAAAGCGTTTTGCAAAGTGTTCTTGCCGTTCAGGTAGTCAATTCATGCCCTGATTTCGGTTATTCATGTTCAGCCGTGGCAGCAACCCTGGGTACACGCTAGAAGACCCAATCTCGTTCTAGCCTAGATGGCGCTAGAAGGCTAGAACGGAAAAAGAGTCGCCCCCGCCCCCCTCCCTTGTGAGGGTTGTGTGGGTACTTTGAGGGTTGTAACCGGGACCCCCCTATCCGTACTCGGGGGCCCATGCTTTGTTTCCCCACAATTTCGGTGTTTTCACCCGAATTCCAGTCAAAAAAGTTTTCGTTCTAGCGACGTTCTAGCGAGGATCTAGCGAGCGCTGCTAGAATGTCGCTAGAACTTCGCTAGAACCCTTCGCTAGAAGGTCGCCAGAACAAAATGTATGAATTCTCCGCCACTCCTCGAAGAGAAGCTGCCGCGGGTACCATGGCCCGTCGTGGTCAATCACACGGTTGCGAGGCTGGACCCGACTCACGGAGCGCCGGGTGGACCCCCTCCGGGCGGCCTTGGAGGAGCGGGACGTCAGGGACGACGAGGGTGACAACAAGGGGGAGGGGGGTGACAAGGGGGGTGAGGTGGGGGGTTACAAGGGGGGGGAGAGGGAAGGGGACACATAGGGTGAGAAGGGGATTGCCGGGAGCAAGGATGCGCCCCGCCAAGCACCCACCACGCACGAGGGGTAGCCCGCGTGTCGCGACTCGCGAAAGGGGGCCGGGGGGCAAGGGGGTAATCGGGCTAACAGGGGAAATCGAGCTAACCTACCACCTAAGTGACCCGGCGCCGGCCCGCCAAGTGACCTTCCAAGTGACCTATGGGTCGGGGTGGGGGCTAACCAGGCTAAGTGGGGGCTGGGGGGGGGGGGGGCTCAACCTGCGGAAGAGGATTCCTTTCCGGCACCCGGAAGGGCCCCCCCTCTTTCTCCCGCCTTCTCTTCTTCCCCTTCTTTCCATTCTCACCCCCCTTGGAGAATAGGGGGCGGGACCCCTATGGGAATGTGCCGGGTGTGGGGCACACCCGGTATATCCCTTGGGCAGAGGAGGGCAATGGGGGGACCTTCAGCCAAGTGACGGTGTTGCGGGATTGGGATGAGGAGTTAGACCCGGGGGACTGTTGGGTGGTGTCGCAGGGGTCCACCGAGCAGGGGCTTGGGGTTCGGGGGGGGGGTTTGGCCTTGCCCTTGGCTTTGGGCTTGGCCTGGGCTGCGGGAGGATGGGCCGTCTTCCTCACTACTCTCGAAGTGGCGGGGCTTCCCGGGTTTTTTGTGGGCCTTCGGGGGGGGGTTGGCTTTGGGGGTTTTGGCGGGGGGGGGGGGGGGGGGGGCAGTCCTCTCCCCGTTGGTGTTGCCGCCGCTGCCGCTACTGCTGCTCCGCCTGCTGTTGCTCCTCACCCTTACTCCTCCCCCACCCTCACCCAAACCCTTGCACTGCGCGTTCATGCCCCCCCCCCGGTTTTGCCCGCCTCCCGCCTACCCAACCCGCCTCCCGCCTACGCAACCCGTACAGCACCGAGAGGGCCATATTGGGGTCATTCCCCAACATCAGGCCCAACTCGGTGTCCCCCACGAGGTGTGTCCGGCCTCACCCATCGTGCCACTCCACCGGCACCCCGCGGGGGTCGGCTCCACACGTTTGCAGGCTCACAACCTAACAAGAGAACCAAGCGGCAGGTGTGTTCTAGCGACGTTTTAGCGACGTTCTAGCGTCGGCGGCGGCGGCGGTTTGGATAGATTAACGCTAGAACGCTTCCATAGATCAACACTAGAACGCACTCAGCATACTGTGCCTTGCCTATCCAGGCCGGGGTAGATTGCCTCCGCGGCTTTTGCGAAGGCATCCTGGGGGTCGGGGGGATGCGGCTGATGGGGTTCCCCAGTTGCGGGGGTTGCGGGGGCCTTGGGCTTGGGCTTGGCGCGGGAGGCCATGCCGTGCACCAATCCGGCATACGCCCCCTTGGTTTGGGGCGATCCCCATCATCTCTCACCACGTTGGCGTCCACGTCCATGTCTTACCAACACACTCCATACTTCCCCGTCCCATCGCCCGCCAGCAGTGGGCGATGAATCGCCAATGGCTCACCCCCCCCCCCCTTTCTTGACGTCGCGAGTGAAGACGTTGAGTTGGGCCAACTCAAACATCCTCACCCCGTTTTTGGTGGTGGAGGGCGCTACCCCCCTCTTCCTCCCGGGTGACTCCGGTTGCCACCACCAGGCCCCTGCAACCCCCCCTACCCGCAGGGGTTTGTCATGGTGGACCCCCCCTCGTCCGCCCATACGCACCTCCCCTGCCCCAAAGTTTTGTGATGCACACGGTGCATCAAAAAACGGACAGTCCAAGTCGGAAACTCCGGGGGATGAGGAGGGTGTGGTTGAGGTTGGGGGGGCAGGGGCCGGTCAGGACGGCGGGGTCCCATGGCAAGACGTGGACTTGCCTTCGTGTCCACGGTTGACCCCCCCCTCTCGAGGGTCACCTTTGCCTCCCCCTTGAAGGCCCCTAATTGGACGAGCCTCGTGTGGATGATCTGTTGAATCACGTGAGCATGAGACGTTCGGGGTGGTTCTTTTTCGTTCTAGTCTAGTCAAGCCGAGCTTCCAGCGAGCGGTGTCCGAGGCTAACTACAACAAAACTAGAACAAGCGAAAGGCACTAGATGAGAGGAGTACCTTCCAATTGCTCTTCCATAATGTCCCAAGGGTGTCCAGGGCCGTGTCATCGCAATTGGCCATGCTCACCACCCAAAGGCCCGCGGGGGAGCGGGCCAAGCGGTCGAAGTTGGCCAACGAGATGGTGAGTTGGGTCCAATTGCTCCCGGCCACAAGCTAGGCATCCCCCTAGACGATGAACGTCAATGGGAAGGTGCGCTTGATTGCCCGCACCAAGCCCGGCCGGGAGAGGATATATTTGACCCCTGTGGCGAAGGGCCATGAGAATATATATTGCACGAAGTCGCCCCCCCCCTACCTTGGAGGTAGGGGGGGGTTGGGGGGGGAGGGGGGGGGATAGGGGGGGGGTAGGGGGGGGTAGGGGGGGGTAGGGGGGGTAGGGGGGGGTAGGGGGGGTAGGGGGGGGAGGTAGGGGGGGGGTCGAGAAGGTAGGGGGGGGTATGGGGGGGGAAGGCGGTGCACACACAAGGCGGAACACACAAAAGGCGGCCTGTTGCCACCGCGGGAGTCTTGTTATTTAAGGGGCCACAGGCAAGGCGGTGCACACACAAGGCGGTGCACACACAAGGCGGAACACACAAAAGGCGGTCTGTGGCCACCACAGGAGTCTTGTTATTTAAGGGGCCACAGGCAAGGTGGTACACACAGAAGGCGGTGCACACACAAGGCGAAATACACAAAAGGCGGAACACACAAAAGGCGGTCCGTAGCCACCGCAGGAGTCTTGTTATTTAAGGGGCCACAGGAAAGGCGGTACACACAGAAGGCGGTACACACACAAGGCGGAACACACAAAAGGCGGCCTGTGGCCCCCGCAGGAGTCTTGTTATTTAAGGGGCCACAGGCAAGGCGGTACACACAAAAGGCGGTGCACACACGAGGCGGTCTGTGGCCACTGCAGGAGTCATGTTATATAAGGGGGGTGCGGGGGCTGGCCCCCGCGTCGAGCGAAGCGAGCCGTCTGTCGAGCGAAGCGAGCCGAAGGTAGGGGGGGGAGGTAGGTGGGGGGAGGTAGGGGGGGGAGGTAGGGGGGGAGGTAGGGGGGGGGTAGGGGGGGTGGTAGGGGGGGGGGTTGGGGGGGGTAGGGGGGGGTAGGGGGGGGTAAGGGGGGGGGTAGGGGGGGGGGTAGGTAGGGGGGGGGGGTAGGGGGGGCGACTTCGTGCCTTGGGCAACACTGTGGCAACGGGGGATCCAATCCCACGGGCGCGACCAACTCCTCCCAAAGGGCTTGGAAGTCCGGCTCGGTGCATATGGGACGGGAGTAGGGGCCACCGCGAACAGTGCGCTGGTAAACCCCCCCCCCCCCCAAATAGTGTACCCCAGTTGGCTTAATAAGCGTTTGGCCAAATGATGTATCCCTTTTCATCACATACAAGCAAACGAAACATATGGTCTCAACACCACTGCACAGTAGCTCACTTGAAGAAAGTGGTGATTGTGGTTTGCCTCTTTACAATGGAGACCCTGCTGGAGGCGTGGGACACACCAGCAAAAGGTGCTGCTGTGTCTCCAGCTCCATTAGCCACTGTGACACACACACATCTGCAAAAGCCTCATCAGGATCAAACATTCGTTTTTTGCCCTTGCTTCCGTCGTTCGCCTTACCATCGTTGTCAGTCTCCTGCACACCATCAGCATCAGGTATTTCAGCACCATCTCCACCATCAGTGTCACTAGTGCCTGTCTCAAAATCGTCATCGGTGGCAGGTTCTTCCGAAGGTACGTCAGAAGCTGGGTCACAGAAACCGTGTGGTACACTGTCAACCGTGTGTAATTCAAAATCCGATTCAGAATGAAAATCACCCATGCAAGCAACACGAAGCAAAACTGAATAGCAAGCATTGGTAGCGGCAATGACAGTCTACAGCAAGAATGCACACAAAGCATATCTAACAAGCGCATCAGCATCGGAGCCGGATGCCATTCATGTGGACAGGGCTACATATCTATGACGAAAGAGAAGACAAAGGGGGATGATGGTGAGGGTGACGGCGAAACACCCAAATAGTGTACCCCTCCAAATAGTGTACCTCCTTGGCCCTATTGAGCGCCAGGCAAATACCGTACCCCGGGGTATGTTATTTGGGGGGGGGGGGGTTACTCCAATTTACGGAGCGTCTAGAGCTCCGAGAGGGTCCTGCACGAGGACTTGGTGGCCCTCATGTTGAGCGCACGTTCACACATGGCGGTGGGGGGGAGTAGAGAGGCGGTGTATGCCTCAACAGCGGCCGTGCATGTCTCACCCGTGGTTTTGGCGGAAGTGGCGGTGTTCACATATTGGACGGCGTTGTTGAATTGCCGCCGTGCTAGGGGGCATGATAGCGCCCACGTGGCCAAGTAATGGCCCGCGTGCTCATCCTTGAGGTTAGAAGCCCCACTCAAAGGCCGTAGTGCCTTCAACAAGAGGGAAGCATCCTTCGCAGTTGAGGAGGGAGCAAGGGGCGAAGTCGCGGGGTGTTTCATTGCAAAGAAATGCGAAATATCAAATTGTGAGAGAAGGGGCTATGGCACAATGCACTATGGCCAATAGCAAGCATGCACGGCGGAACAATGAAGGAAATGGCACGTCTTGGTAGACATTGTATCGTTCTAGTATTGATCAATTCTAGGCTAGAACATCTAGTCTCCAAGTTCTACGCTAGAACGAAATTGGGCCTTCTAGCGTGTACCAAGGGAAGAAGTCTCTCCGCCCAGTTTTGGTGTTAAGGGATGACAACGGCGGGGGGGGGGGGGGCACTGGTAAGCTACATGAACATAAACAAAGCCAAAATTTGGGTCATTAGGAGCATAGCAAGGAAACTGAAGAAACAACTCCCTTGGATGTACATTTGCATGCTAGTCGACAACCAAGTTATCCATGAGAGCCGCAAGTGCCCAATCAATTTCTCTTGGCTTGTTAACAGCAACGCCCCTCCCCCCCCCCCCCCGCATTTCCACCATCTGTGGCATGGCAGGTTGCAGACACTGATTTGGAGACGGCCGCAGTGACACTGATGAAAGTATGCGGAGGTTTTTGTGTGAACTTGGGCAAATGGAAGGAGACCCCTCAGTGCCGTTGGTCACCTTGGGAAGGCGTCTCCAAGTGCCGATGAGGAATACAAGAGCTTCAAAATTGGCCTATCTCATGCAAGTAAAACATTGAGTGCACAACCAAACACGGTCGACAAAGTCCTTACCCCGGGGTTGAATAAACAGGATATGGTGGAGACGGAAGCGCCGGGTGTTGATACGCAAGGGGCTGCCGAGCTTGTGCATGGTCCAAGGTATCCTGTTCTGTCGTTGCTTCATTTCTTACACAAAAGCGCCGGTTATTGTGAGATGAACATAAAAAGCCCTTTGCGAAGTGTTCTTCTCATCAACAAAGCCCAAATATTCCCAATGTGCCAGCTTTGTTGCCCACAGAGTTTGCACTACAGTACTACATCAAAGGAGAGGAATCCCGCATTCCTTTGCTCGTCATCCTTACAAATTGCCCCCCCCCCCCCCTCTTTGTTTTGCAATCACTACCATTGCCTTGCAAACTGATATCGGTTCGCGGTATAATAGGTGACCAAGGGGTAGTGTTCGGCAGACCACACATCACCATATGGGAGTCCACATTTTTGCTAGACCCCATTGGAACCTCCATGGTCCATAAAGGGGCAGTCCTATATAGTGGACATACAGTTTTTGTGCGCTATATGTTTGATGTGGTCTATGGCTGAATGGCAGTTCAACTTGTGAAAGCAGCGAGACGGAAACCGGCATTTGAATTTGAACCCAAAAATGTGCCAAGTGGTGCAACTTCTCGTTGCCGGCACACAGTGTGTTGAAATAACCTTCAAATCATCGAACACATGCAGCCATGGCAGAAGGGCTGCATGCTGAGTGCATGTGTATTCAGATTCTCCTTGAGCTTGACGAGGGCTTCAATGAAGTACACCCATGGATTCGAACCTTGCTGTCAAAGAGTATCCGGATCGTTGTGGCTGGGCGGTTGTCAGACGTCCGGGCTGCTATGGGAGAGATCAAAGAAACCGATTGGGCTGAAGGCTCGGCTTGGTTTTCGATCTTGCTATACGACGTGGGTGTTAAACACCCCATTCATAGGAATTGGGGCCGCAGTGGCATTATTGGGAGTGGTAACAAGTTGTCTACAAAGCTTCCCAATTTCATTGCAATGCAGCAGTGCAATTCACCTTCTTGTTTGAGTTTGCCACTTGCAACCCGGTGCTGCGGTGTTTTCAGTTTTTTTGAGATGCCCAATGAAGAAGTGGAGGACCTGTGTGGTATGTACATTGGAGCCGGTGCGATGCTGCCTGCACAGCTCATGTCCTGCCTTTGCAAAGCAGTCAATGTGTTATGTGCCTTCATAGGGTTGTTTGCGGATCAGTCTAATGTTGTGTGCTAGCTCCAAGATCACATGTTTCAACTTGACGCCTTTTTTGTTGTGCCATGGGACACATTGAAGAAGCAAGTTTCTACCTATGAACAAGTGGACCTCCACGTGGCACCCGATGACGATGAGGATGGTATGGGGGAGGTTGACCTCCCTGACAAACCCCCGGTTGATCAATCCACTGCACCAAACGGACGTCCAAAAGAGGAAGCAGACCGATAGAGAGAGGTAGTAGAGTCCCAAGAAGCGTGTGACCGGTATCAAACTAGCGGCAGCCAGGGCTAAAGCACGAGGTGCTTTGCAACGGTTGCATGTCCGTATCCGTGGTCCATCTACGCTGTCCCGATCCACAAAGAGTAGGCAGTAGTGGTCAGACCGTGCCGCAATCGACGTATTTTTCCTTTATCAATAGGTATTCTCTGTTCTGGCATTGCTATAAGGAAAGGGGATTTCTACCTGCTATGCTATTGTTGTTTTTCATTTATGTGGCCTTCCTTGGACCTGGGTCTGCTTCCCTACCCATGCCATTGTGCGTGCCTTCAAACATTTGGCATGTGCATACACTAGCATACAAATTGCCATGTGGAATCATGAGGTCCCACATGTCCCAAGGTGTTTGGCTCCGTCTTGGTGTCAATGTGTGTGCGATGCTAGTGACATGCGTTGGCATCGCAGTCCCTAGGGAGGGGGGCGGGGGGGGGGCTTTTGGGGGGTGGATTCTTCATGTTTTCATAAAGTAACACTCTCCAGAGCGTTCTTTCGTTCCGATCAACTTTTGAGGGGTTGTTCTTCGGATTTTTCGTCATGGTTTTCTGTGCCGGGATGTGCAAGTTTGCAGCTTCTCTCCCTGACAAAGCTTTTGGTACTACGAAAATGTAGGAACCTCAAAGGTGTGCCAAATTGCTCATGTATGCATTTTCAACATTTCCATTTACATTTGTGACAAAGTTGCCTATTTACACCAAATTATGTGTAGTTGCACGTTTCAATGGGCCAACAAATCACACAAAGGTGGGCTATTTCACCGGAAAACCATACACTTGGTGTGGGCGAAGGGGCCTTTTCCGCTTCGGGACCACCAAGGCCCCCGCCACATGGGCAAGGGGCCTCCTTGGCTTTGGGACCACCGAGGCCCCCGACGCATGGGCCCGGGGGCCTTTCCGGCTTTGGGACCACCAAGGCCTCCGCAATATGGGCGAGGGGGCCTCCTTCGCTTTGGGACCACCAAGGCCCACGCCGCATGGGTGAGGGGGCCTCCTTCGCTTTGGAACCACCGAGGCCCCCGCCGCATGGGCGAGGGGGCCTCCTTCGCTTTGGGACCACCGAGGCTCCGGCCGCATGGGCGAGGGGACCTTCTTCGCTTAGGAACCGGCGAGGCCCCCGCCCCATGGGCGGAGGGCCCTCTCCGGCTTTGGGACCACCGAGGCCCCCACCACATTGGCGAGGGGGCCTCTCCCCCTTTGGGACCACCGAGGCCCTTGCCGCATGTGCGAGGGGGCCTCCTTCGCTTAGGGATCACCGAGGCCCCCGCCGCATGGGCGAGGGGGCCTCCTTCGCTTTAGGACCACCAAGGCCCCCGCCGCATCGGCGAGGGGGCCTGCTTCGTTTTGGGACCACCAAGGCCCCCGCCGCATGGGCGAGGGGGCCTCCTTCGTTTTGCGACCACCGAGGCCCCCGCCGCATGGGCGAGGGGGCCTCCTTCGCTTTGGGACCACCAAGGCCCCCGCCGCATGGGCGAGGGGGCCTCATTGGCTTTGGGACCACCGAGGTCCCCGCCGCATGCGCGAGGGGGCCTCATTGGCTTTGGGGCCACCGAGGCCCCGGCCGCATGGGCGGTGGCCTTCTTCGCTTTGCGACCACCGAGGCCCCCGGCGCATTGGCGAGCGGGCCACCTTCGTTTTGGGACCACCGAGGGCCGAACCGCATGGGCGAGGGCGCCTCCTTTGCTTTGGGGCCACCGAGGCCCCCGAGGCATGGGCGAGGGGGCCTCATTCGCTTCGGTACCACCGAGGCCCCCGCCGCGTTGGCGGGGGCCTTCTTCGTTTTCGGACCACCGCGGCCCTCGCCGCATGGGCGGTGGCCTTCTTCCTTTTGGGACCACCGAGGCCCCCGCTGCATCGGCGAGGGGGCCACCTTCGCTTTGCGACCACCAAGGACACCGCCGCACAGGCGAGGGGGCGTATTTCGCTTTGACCGAGGCCTCCGCCGCGTGGGCGAGGGGGCCTCTTTCCCTTGGGACCACCCATGACCCCGCCGCATGGACGATGGGGCCTCCTTCGCTTCGGGACCACCGAGGCCTCCAGCGCATGGGCGAGGGGGCCTCCTTTGCTTTGGGGCCACCGAGGCCCCTGCTGCATGGGTGCATGGGCCTCTCCCCCTTAGGGACCACCGAGGCCGCCGCTGCGTGGGCGGGTGGCCCTCCTTCCCTTAGGGACCACCGAGGCCCCCGCCGCATGGTTGAGGGGGCCTCCTTCGCTTCGGGCCACCGAGGCCTCCAACGCATGGGCGAGGGGGCCTCCTTTGCTTTGGGACCACCGAGGCCCCTGTTGCATGGGTGCATGGGCCTCTCCCCCTTAGGGACCACCGAGGCAGCCGTTGCGTGGGCGGGTGGCCCTCCTTCACTTTGGGGCCACTGAGGCCCCCGCCGCATGGTTGAGGGGGCCTCCTTCGCTTTGGGGCCACCGAGGCCCCCGCTGCATGGGCGAGGGGGCCTCCTTCACTTGGGGACCGCAAGGGCCTCCACTGCATCAACGAGGGGCCTCCTTCGCTTTGGGAGCAGCGGGGCACTCGCCGTATGGGCGAGGAGGCCTCCTTCTCTTTGGCACCAACGGAACCCCCGCCACATCGGCGAAGGGGCCTCCTTTGCTTTCACCGAGGCCCCCGCCACATGGGCGAGGGGGCCTCCTTCGCTTTGGGCCCACTCCGGCCCCCGCCGCATGGGCGGTGGCCTTCTTCGTTTTGCGACCACCGAGGCCCCCGCCGCATTGGCGAGGGGGCCACCTTCGCTTTGGGACCACCGAGGCCCGCACCGCATGAGCGAGGGGGCCTCCTTCGCTTTGGGGCCACCGAGGGGGCCTTCTTTGTTTTGGGACCACCGGGGCCCCCGCCGCATTGGCGAGGGGGCCACCTTCGCTGTGGGACCACATAGGGCCGCACCGCATGGGCCAGGGAGCCACCTTCGCTTTGCGACCACCAACGACCCCGCTGCATGGGCGAGGGGGCGTATTTCGCTTTGACCGAAGCCTCCGCCGCGTGGGCGAGGGGGCCTCTTTCACTTGGGACCACCCATGACCGCACCGCATGGGCGATGGGGCCTCCTTCGCTTCAGGACCACCGAGGCCTCCGCCGCATGGGCGAGGTGGCCTCCTTTGCTTTGGGACCACCGAGGGGGCCTTCTTTGTTTTGGGATCACCGGGGCCCTCCCCGCATGTGCGGTGGCCTTCTTCGTTTTGGGACCCCCGAGGCCCCCGCCGCATGGGCGAGGGGGCCTCCTTCGATTTGGAACCACCGAGGCCCCTGCGGCATGTGCGAGGGGGCCTCCTTCGCTTAGTGATCACCGAGGCCCCCGCCGCATAGGCGAGGGGGCCTCCTTCGCTTTGGGACCACCAAGGCCCCCGCCGCATGGGCGAGGGGGCCTCCTTCGCTTAGTGATCACCGAGGCCCCCGCCGCATAGGCGAGGGGGCCTCCTTCGCTTTGGGACCACCAAGGCCCCCGCCGCATGGGCGAGGGGGCCTCCTTCACTTAGTGATCACCGAGGCCCCCGCCGCATAGGCGAGGGGGCCTCCTTCGCTTTGGGACCACCAAGGCCCCCGCCGCATGGGCGAGGGGGCCTCCTTCGCTTTGGGACCACCGAGGTCCCCGCCGCATGGGCGAGGGGGCCTCATTGCCTTTGGGGCCGACGAGGTCCCCGCCGCATGGGCGGTGGCCTTCTTCGCTTTGCGACCACCGAGGCCCCTGGCGCATTGGCGAGGGGGCCACCTTCGCTTTAGGACCACCGAGGGCCGCACCGCATGGGCGAGGGGGCCTCCTTTGCTTTGGGGCCAGCGAGGCCCCCGAGGCATGGGCAAGGGGGCCTCCTTCGCTTTGGGACCACCGAGGTCCCCGCCGCATGCGCGAGGGGGCCTCATTGGCTTTGGGGCCACCGAGGCCCCGGCCGCATGGGCGGTGGCCTTCTTCGCTTTGCGACCACCGAGGCCCCCGGCGCATTGGCGAGCGGGCCACCTTCGTTTTGGGACCACCGAGGGCCGAACCACATGGGCGAGGGCGCCTCCTTTGCTTTGGGGCCACCGAGGCCCCCGAGGCATGGGCGAGGGGGCCTCATTCGCTTCGGTACCACCGAGGCCCCCGCCGCGTTGGCGGGGGCCTTCTTCGTTTTCGGACCACCGCGGCCCTCGCCGCATGGGCGGTGGCCTTCTTCCTTTTGGGACCACCGAGGCCCCCGCTGCATCGGCGAGGGGGCCACCTTCGCTTTGCGACCACCAAGGACACCGCCGCACAGGCGAGGGGGCGTATTTCGCTTTGACCGAGGCCTCCGCCGCGTGGGCGAGGGGGCCTCTTTCCCTTGGGACCACCCATGACCCCGCCGCATGGACGATGGGGCCTCCTTCGCTTCGGGACCACCGAGGCCTCCAGCGCATGGGCGAGGGGGCCTCCTTTGCTTTGGGGCCACCGAGGCCCCTGCTGCATGGGTGCATGGGCCTCTCCCCCTTAGGGACCACCGAGGCCGCCGCTGCGTGGGCGGGTGGCCCTCCTTCCCTTTGGGGCCACTGAGGCCCCCGCCGCATGGTTGAGGGGGCCTCCTTCGCTTCGGGCCACCGAGGCCTCCAACGCATGGGCGAGGGGGCCTCCTTTGCTTTGGGACCACCGAGGCCCCTGTTGCATGGGTGCATGGGCCTCTCCCCCTTAGGGACCACCGAGGCAGCCGTTGCGTGGGCGGGTGGCCCTCCTTCACTTTGGGGCCACTGAGGCCCCCGCCGCATGGTTGAGGGGGCCTCCTTCGCTTTGGGGCCACCGAGGCCCCCGCTGCATGGGCGAGGGGGCCTCCTTCACTTGGGGACCGCAAGGGCCTCCACTGCATCAACGAGGGGCCTCCTTCGCTTTGGGAGCAGCGGGGCACTCGCCGTATGGGCGAGGAGGCCTCCTTCTCTTTGGCACCAACGGAACCCCCGCCACATCGGCGAAGGGGCCTCCTTTGCTTTCACCGAGGCCCCCGCCACATGGGCGAGGGGGCCTCCTTCGCTTTGGGCCCACTCCGGCCCCCGCCGCATGGGCGGTGGCCTTCTTCGTTTTGCGACCACCGAGGCCCCCGCCGCATTGGCGAGGGGGCCACCTTCGCTTTGGGACCACCGAGGCCCGTACCGCATGAGCGAGGGGGCCTCCTTCGCTTTCGGGCCACCGAGGGGGCCTTCTTTGTTTTGGGACCACCGGGGCCCCCGCCGCATTGGCGAGGGGGCCACCTTCGCTGTGGGACCACATAGGGCCGCACCGCATGGGCCAGGGAGCCACCTTCGCTTTGCGACCACCAACGACCCCGCTGCATGGGCGAGGGGGCGTATTTCGCTTTGACCGAAGCCTCCGCCGCGTGGGCGAGGGGGCCTCTTTCACTTGGGACCACCCATGACCGCACCGCATGGGCGATGGGGCCTCCTTCGCTTCAGGACCACCGAGGCCTCCGCCGCATGGGCGAGGTGGCCTCCTTTGCTTTGGGACCACCGAGGGGGCCTTCTTTGTTTTGGGATCACCGGGGCCCTCCCCGCATGTGCGGTGGCCTTCTTCGTTTTGGGACCCCCGAGGCCCCCGCCGCATGGGCGAGGGGGCCTCCTTCGATTTGGAACCACCGAGGCCCCTGCGGCATGTGCGAGGGGGCCTCCTTCGCTTAGTGATCACCGAGGCCCCCGCCGCATAGGCGAGGGGGCCTCCTTCGCTTTGGGACCACCAAGGCCCCCGCCGCATGGGCGAGGGGGCCTCCTTCGCTTAGTGATCACCGAGGCCCCCGCCGCATAGGCGAGGGGGCCTCCTTCGCTTTGGGACCACCAAGGCCCCCGCCGCATGGGCGAGGGGGCCTCCTTCACTTAGTGATCACCGAGGCCCCCGCCGCATAGGCGAGGGGGCCTCCTTCGCTTTGGGACCACCAAGGCCCCCGCCGCATGGGCGAGGGGGCCTCCTTCGCTTTGGGACCACCGAGGTCCCCGCCGCATGGGCGAGGGGGCCTCATTGCCTTTGGGGCCGACGAGGTCCCCGCCGCATGGGCGGTGGCCTTCTTCGCTTTGCGACCACCGAGGCCCCTGGCGCATTGGCGAGGGGGCCACCTTCGCTTTAGGACCACCGAGGGCCGCACCGCATGGGCGAGGGGGCCTCCTTTGCTTTGGGGCCAGCGAGGCCCCCGAGGCATGGGCAAGGGGGCCTCCTTCGCTTTGGGACCACCGAGGACCCCGCCGCACAGGCGAGGGTGCGTATTTCGCTTTGACCGAGGCCTGCGCCGCGTGGGCGAGGGGGCCTCTTTCCGTTGGGACCACCCATGACATCGCCGCATGGACGATGGGGCCTCCTTCGCTTCGGGACCACGGAGGCCTCCAGCGCATGGGCGAGGGGGCCTCCTTTGCTTTGGGACCACGGAGGCCCCTGCTGCATGGGTGCATGGGCCTCTCCCCCTTAGGGACCACCGAGGCCGCCGTTGCGTGGGCGGGTGGCCCTCCTTCCCTTTGGGGCCACTGAGGCCCCCGCCGCATGGTTGAGGGGGCCTCCTTCGCTTCGGGACCACCGAGGCCTCCAGCGCATGGGCGAGGGGGCCTCCTTTGCTTTGGGACCACGGAGGCCCCTGCTGCATGGGTGCATGGGCCTCTCCCCCTTAGGGACCACCGAGGCCGCCGTTGCGTGGGCGGGTGGCCCTCCTTCACTTTGGGACCACCGAGGCCCCCGCCGCATGGGCGAGGGGGCCTCCTTCACTTGGGGACCGCGGAGGCCTCCGCTGCATCAACGAGGGGCCTCCTTCGCTTTGGGACCAGCGCGGCCCTCGCCCTATGGGTGAGGAGGCCTCCTTCTCTTTGGCACCACCGGAGCCCCCGCCACATCGGCGAAGGGGCCTCCTTCGCTTCCACCGAGGCCCCCGCCACATGGGCGGGGGGGCCACCTTCGCTTTCGGACCACCGAGGCCCGCACCGCATGGGCCAGGGGGCCTCCTTCGCTTTGGGGCCACCGAGGGGGCCTTCTTCGTTTTGGGACCACCGAAGCCCCCGCTGCATGGGCGAGGGGGCCACCTTCACTTTGCGACCACCAACGACCCCGCTGCATGGGCGAGGGGGCGTATTTCGCTTTGACCGAGGCCTCCGCCGCGTGGGCGAGCGGGCCTCTTTCCCTTGGGACCACCAATGACCGCACCGCATGGGCGATGGTGCCAACTTCGTTTCAGGACCACCGAGGCCTCCGCCGCATGGGCGAGGGGGCCTCCTTTGCTTTGGGACCACCGAGGCCCCCGCTCACCTTCGCTTTGCGACCACCAAGGACCCCGTTGCATGGGCGAGGGGGCGTATTTTGCTTTGACCGAGGCCTATGCCGCGTGGGCGAGCGGGGCCTCTTTCCCTTGGGACCACCCATGACCCTGCTCCATGGGCGATGGGGCCTCCTTCGCTTCAGGACCACCGAGGCCTCCGCCACATGGGCGAGGGGGCCTCCTTTGCTTTGGGTCCACCGAGGCCCCCGCCACATGGGTGCATGGGCCTCTGCCCCTTAGGGACCACCGAGGCCGCCGCTGCGTGGGCGGGTGGCCCTCCTTCCCCTTGGGGCCACTGAGGCCCCCCGCCGCATGGTTGAGGGGGCCTTCCTCGCTTTGGGACCACGGAGGCCCCCGCCGCATGGGCGGTGGCCTTCTTTGTTTTGGGACTACCGAGGCCCACGCCACATTGGTGAGGGGCCTCCCCCGTTTTGGGACCACCGGGGCCCTCGCCCCTTGGGCGGTGGCCTTCTTCGTTTTGGGACCACCGGGGCCCCCGCCGCATGGGCGGTGGCCTTCTTTGTTTTGGGACCACCGGGGCCCTCGCCGCATGGCCGGTGGCCTTCTTCGTTTTGCGACCACCGAGGCCCCGCCGCATGGGGGAGGGGGCCTCCTTCGTTTTGGGACCACCGGGGCCCTCGCCGCATGGGCGGTGGCCTTCTTCGTTTTGCGACCACCGAGGCCCCCGCCGCATGGGCGAGGGGGCCTCATTGGCTTTGGGGGCACCGAGTTCCCCTCCGCATGGGCGGTGGCCTTCTTTGCTTTGCGACCACCGAGGCCCCCGGCGCATTGGCGAGGGGGCCACCTTCGCTTTGGGACCACCGAGGCCCGCACCGCATGGGCGAGGGGGCCTCCTTTGCTTTGGCCCCACCGAGGCCCCCGAGGCATGGGCGAGGGGGCCTCCTTTGCTTTGGTACCACCGAGGCCCCCGCCGCATTGGCGCGGGCCTTCTTCGTTTTCGGACCACCGCGGCCCTCGCCGCATGGGCGGTGGCCTTCTTCGTTTCGGGACCACCGAGGCCCCCGCTGCATCGGCGAGGGGGCCACCTTCGCTTTGCGACCACCAAGGACCCCGCCGCACAGGCGAGGGGGCGTATTTCGCTTTGACCGAGGTTTCCGCCGCGTGGGCGAGGGGGCCTCTTTCCCTTGGGACCACCCATGACGGCGCTGCATGGACGATGGGGCCTCCTTCGCTTCAGGACCACCGAGGCCTCCAGCGCATGGGCGAGGGGGCCTCCTTTGCTTTTGGACCACCGAGGCCCCCGCCGCATGGGTGCATGGGCCTCTCCCCCTTAGGGACCACCGAGGCCGCCGCTGCGTGGGCGGGTGGCCCTCCTTCACTTTGGGACCACCGAGGCCCCCGCCGCATGGGCGAGGGGGCCTCCTTCACTTGCGGACCGCGGAGGCCTTTGCTGCATCAACGAGGGGCCTCCTTCGCTTTGGGACCAGCGCGGCCCTCGCCGTATGGGCGAGGAGGCCTCCTTCTCTTTGGCACCCCCGGAACCCCCACCACATCGGCGAAGGGGTCTCCTTCGCTTTCACCGAGGCCCCCGCCACATGGGCGAGGGGGCCTCCTTCGCTTTGGGTCCACTGAGGCCCCCGCCGCATGGGCGGTGGCCTTCTTCGTTTTGGGACCACCGAGGCCCCCGCCGCATGGTTGAGGCGGCCTTCCTCCCTTTGGGACCACCGAGGCCCGCACCGCATGAGCGAGGGGGCCTCCTTCGCTTTGGGGCCACCGAGGGGGCCTTCTTTGTTTTGGGACCACCGGGGCCCTCGCCGCATGTGCGGTGGCCTTCTTCGTTTTGGGACCACCGAACCCCCCGCTGCATGGGCGAGGGGGCCACCTTCGCTTTGCGAACACCAAGCCCAAGGCCAAGCCGCAGGCCAAGGGCAAAGGCAAAGCCACCCCCCCCCCCCCCAAACCCCAGGCCCCCCCTATGCAAGAAAGGGGCCGGGACCCCTATGGGAATGTGCCGGGTGTGGGGCACACCCGGTATGTCCCTTGGGCGGAGGGGGGCAATGGGGGGACCGTCAGCCAATGGGGAGGGGGAGGGGGCGAAGAAGGGGAAGAAGGGGAAGAAGAGGAACCGGGAGAAAGAGGGGGGCACCTTCCGGGTTGCGGGGGACCACCTCTTCCTCACCCGGGAGGGCGCGGAGGCCCCCCTCAGGGAGGCCTTGGAGGCCGGGGACGACGGGGACGACGGGGATGACAGGGATGACGAGGGGGACGAGGGTGGTGACAAGGGGGAGGGGGGTGACAAGGGGGGTGAGGCGGGGGGTGACAAGGGGGGTGAGAAGGAAGGGGACACAGGGGGTGGGGGTGAGAAGGGGGGTGCCGGGAGCAAGGATGAGCCCCGGCAACCCCCCACCACGCAGGAGGGGTAACCTACGTGTCGCGACTCGCGAATGGGGGCATGGGGGGGCGGGGGGGCTAATCGGGCTAACCGGGCTAATCGGGCTAACCCACCACCAAGTGACCCGGCGCCAGCCCGCCAAGTGACCTTCCAAGTGACCTACGGGGTGCGCTTGGGGGCTAACCGGGCTAACAGGGGGGTGGGGGGGTGACAACCCGGCGCTCCGTGAGTCGGGTCCAACATCGGGACCTTGTGATTTGCCACGGCTGGCCATGGTAGCCGGGGCAGCTTCTCTTTGAGGAGTGGCGGAGCATTCATATATATCGTTCTAGCGGCGTTCTAGCGAACCGTTCTAGCGGCGTTCTAGCGACGTTCTAGTACGCTCGCTGAAATGTCGCCAGAACGCCGCTAGAACGAAAATTTATTGGACTCCAAAATCAGGTGAAAACGGTGAAATCGTGGGAGAAAAAAGTATGGGCCCCCGAGTATGGATAGGGGGGTCCAGATTAGACACCTCCTCCCTCCCCCCCTGCGGGGGGGGTATCCCCCTCTTTTTTTTGTTCTAGCCGCTCTAGCCGGCCCTAGGCTAGAACGACGTTGGGTATTCTAGCGTGTAACAAGGGCAAAGCCAAGGAGGCCCCCTCGCCCATGCGGCGGGGGGCCCCCGTGGTCCCAAAGCGAACGAGTCCGCCTCACCCATGCGGTGGGGGCCTCGATAGTTCAAAAGCAAAGGAGGCCCCCTCGCCGTGCAGCACGGGCCTCAGTTCTCGCAAAGCGAAGGTGGCCCCCTCGCCCATGCAGCGTGGGCCCCGGTGGTCCCAAAGCGAAGGAGGCCCCCACGCCCATGCGGCAAAGGCCTCGGCGGTCCCAAAGCCAAGGAGGCCCCCTCGCCCATGCGGCGGGGGCCTCGGTGCTCCTCAAGCGAAGGAGGCCCCCTCACCCATGCGGCGGGGGGGGTCGGTAGTTCAAATGCGAAGAAGGCCCCCTCGCCCATGCGGCGGGGGCCTCCGTGGTCCCTAAGCGAAGCAAGCCTCCTCGCCCATGCGGCGGGGGCCCCGGTGGTCCCAAAGCGAAGGAGACACCCTCGCCCATGCGGCAGCCCCTCCATGGTCCCAAAACGGGGAGGCCCCCTCGCCCATGCGGCGGAGGCCTCGCTGGTCCCAAAGCGAAGGTGGCCCCCTCGCCCATGCGGCAAAGGCCTCGGCGGTCCCAAAGCGAAGGAGGCCCCGTCGCCCATGCGGCGGGGGCCTCGGTGGTTCCAAAGCGAAGGAGACCCCCTCACCCATGCGGCGGGACCTCGGTAAGTCAAAAGCGAAGGAGGCCCCCTTGCCGTGCGGTGGGGACCTCGGTTGTCCCAAAGCGAAGGAGGCCCCCTCGCCCACGCAGGGGTGGCCTCGTTGAAAGCGAAGGAGGCCCCCTCGCCCATGCGGCGGGGGCCTCGGTGGTCCCAAAGCGAAGGTGGCCCGCTCGCCCATGTGACGGGCACCCCGGTGGTCCCAAAGCGAAGGGCCCCCCCTCGCCCATGCAGCGGGGGCCTCGGTGATTCCAAAGCGAAGGACCCCCCCTCGCCCATGCGACTGGGGCCTCGGCCCGGGGGGGCGACTATAACCGGTCCTGATGGAACACCCCCCCCACCTATCTGTCAAAAATTGGAGGGGGGGGGGCAGTTGGGGGGGGGGGATCTAGCTGGGGGTCGGGGGGGGGTCAAGTCGGGGGTCGGGGGGGGGTGAAGCCGGGGGTCGGG
The DNA here is from genome assembly GCA_964036045.1 of Eutreptiella sp. 'Long Island Sound 2002'. Lineage (NCBI taxonomy): Eukaryota > Euglenozoa > Euglenophyceae > Eutreptiales > Eutreptiaceae > Eutreptiella > Eutreptiella sp. 'Long Island Sound 2002'. The sequence goes on from OZ038378.1 coordinate 47,437,014, forward strand.
GGGGGGTCCAACCGGGGATCGGGGGGGGATCTGGCCGGGGGTCAGGGGAGTGTCCAGCCAGGGGTAAGTGGGGGGGGGGGATTTGCGTCATGGTTAAGGTTAAGGTTAGGGTTAGCCCTAGGGTTAGGGTTAGGGTTGGGGCTAGGGTTGCTGTTAGAGCCTGCAGCCCTCTTGTAGCCCTCCTTCATGTCCAAGTTTATTTCTTGTTATTTTAACACAAATATGAATTCTCTACAAATCTTTGAGCATTTTGAGTATGAACACATAGTATGAAGGAAAAAATTGGCGCCTTCGGCGGCGGAGGGTTTCCAGTAGGGACACTTGTTGGTGGCCGACCCGGCACCACTATCTTTCAAACCCCGGGGGGGGGGGGGGGGGTCGCATACAAGGACCGGACCCGGCCGCCCTCCCGGGGGCCTCGGTGAAAGCGAAGGAGGCCCCCTTGCCCATGCGGCGTAGGCCTCAGTGGTCCCAAAGCGAAGGAGAGCGCCTCGCCCATGCGACGCGGGTCTCGGTGGCCCCAAAGTGAAGGAGGCGCCCTCGCCCATGCGGCAGGGGCCTCAGTGGGCCCAAAGAGAAGGAGGCCCCCTCGCCCATGTGGCGGGGGCCTCGGTGAAAGCGAAGGAAGCCCCTTCGCCGATGTGGCGGGGGCTCCGGTGGTGCCAAAGAGAAAGAGGCCTCCTCGCCCATACGGCGAGGGCCCCGCTGGTCCCAAAGCAAAGGAGGCCCCTCGTTGATGCAGCGGAGGCCTCCGCGGTCCCCAAGTGAGTGAGGCCCCCTCGCCCATGCGGCGGGGACCTCCGTGGTCCCAAAGCGAGGAAGGCCCCCTCAACCATGCGGCGGGGGCCTCAGTGGCCCCAAAGTGGAGGAGGGCCACCCGCCCACGCAGCGGCGGCCGCGGTGGTCCCTAAGGGGGAGAGGCCCATGCACCCATGCTCCGGGGGCCTCGGTGGTCCCAAAGCAAAGGAGGCCCCGTCGCCCATGCGCTGGATGCTCCGGTGGTCCCGAAGCGAAGGAAGCCCCATCGTCCATGCGGTGGGGTCATGGGTGGTCCCAAGGGAAAGAGGCCCTCGCCCAGGCGGCGGAGGCCTCGGTCAAAGCGAAATACGCCCCCTCGCCTGTGCAACGGGGTCCTTGGTGGTCGCAAAGCGAAGGTGGCCCCCTCGCCGATGCAGCGGGGGCCTCGGTGGTCGTAAAACGAAGAAGGCCACCGCCCATGCGGCGAGGGCCGCGGTGGTCCGAAAACGAAGAAGGCCCCCGCCAATGCGGCGGGGGCCTCGGTGCTCCCAAAGCGAAGGCGGCCCCCTCGCTCATGCCTTGGGGGCCTCGGTGGCCCCAAAGCAAAAGAGGCCCCCTAGCCCATGCGGTGCGGCCCTCGGTGGTCCCAAAGCGAACGTGGCCCCCTCGCCAATGCGGCGGGGGCCTTGGTGGTCCCGAAGCGAAGAAGGCCACCGCCCATGCGGCGGGGGCCTCGGTGGTCCCAAAGCGAAAGAGGCCCCCTCGCCCACGCGGCGGAGGCCTCGGTCAAAGCGAAATATGCCCTCTCGCCCATGCGGCGGGGTCGTTGGTGTTCGCACAGCGAAGGTGGCCCCCTCGCCCATGCGGCGGGGCCTCGGTGGTCGCAAAACGAAGAAGGCCACCGGCCATGCGGCGAGGGCCCCGGTGGTCCCAAAACAAAGAAGGCCACCGCCCATGCGGCGGGGGCCTCGGTGGTCCCAAAACGAAGAAGGCCACCGCCCAAGGGGCGAGGGCCCCGGTGGTCCCAAAACGGGGGAGGCCCCTCACCCATGCGGCGTGGGCCTCGGTAGTCCCAAAACGAAGAAGGCCACCGCCCATGCGGCCAGGGCCGCAGCGGTCCAAAAGTGAAGAAGGCCACCGCCCATGCGGCGGGGGCCTCAGTGGTCCCAAAGCGAGGAAGGCCCCCTCAACCATGCGGCGGGGGGCCTCAGTGGCCCCAAGGGGAAGGAGGGCCACCCGCCCACGCAGCGGCGGCCTCGGTGGTCCCTAAGGGGCAGAGGCCCATGCACCTATGTGGCGGGGGCCTCGGTGGACCCAAAGCAAAGGAGGCCCCCTCGCCCATGTGGCGGAGGCCTCGGTGGTCCTGAAGCGAAGGAGGCCCCATCGCCCATGGAGCAGGGTCATGGGTGGTCCCAAGGGAAAGAGGCCCCGCTCGCCCACGCGGCAGAGGCCTCGGTCAAAGCAAAATACGCCCCCTCGCCCATGCAACGGGGTCCTTGGTGGTCGCAAAGCGAAGGTGAGCGGGGGCCTCGGTGGTCCCAAAGCAAAGGAGGCCCCCTCGCCCATGCGGCGGAGGCCTCGGTGGTCCTGAAACGAAGTTGGCACCATCGCCCATGCGGTGCGGTCATTGGTGGTCCCAAGGGAAAGAGGCCCGCTCGCCCACGCGGCGGAGGCCTCGGTCAAAGCGAAATAAGCCCCCTCGCCCATGCAGCGGGGTCGTTGGTGGTCGCAAAGTGAAGGTGGCCCCCTCGCCCATGCAGCGGGGGCTTCGGTGGTCCCAAAACGAAGAAGGCCCCCTCGGTGGCCCCAAAGCGAAGGAGGCCCCCTGGCCCATGCGGTGCGGGCCTCGGTGGTCCCAAAGCGAAGGTGGCCCCCCCGCCCATGTGTTGGGGGCCTCGGTGAAAGCGAAGGAGGCCCCTTCGCCGATGTGGCGGGGGCTCCGGTGGTGCCAAAGAGAAGGAGGCCTCCTCACCCATACGGCGAGGGCCCCGCTGGTCCCAAAGCGAAGGAGGCCCCTCGTTGATGCAGCGGAGGCCTCCGCGGTCCCCAAGTGAAGGAGGCCCCCTCGCCCATGCGGCGGGGGCCTCGGTGGTCCCAAAGTGAAGGAGGGCCACCCGCCCACGCAACGGCGGCCTCGGTGGTCCCTAAGGGGGAGAGGCCCATGCACCCATGCAGCAGGGGCCTCCGTGGTCCCAAAGCAAAGGAGGCCCCCTCGCCCATGCGCTGGAGGCCTCGGTGGTCCCGAAGCGAAGGAGGCCCCCTCAACCATGCGGCGGGTGCCTCAGTGGCCCCAAAGGGAAGGAGGGCCACCCGCCCACGCAACGGCGGCCTCGGTGGTCCCTGAGGGGGAGAGGCCCATGCACCCATGCAGCAGGGGCCTCGGTGGTCCCAAAGCAAAGGAGGCCCCCTCGCCCATGCGCTGGAGGCCTCGGTGGTCCCGAAGCGAAGGAGGCCCCATCGTCCATGCGGCGGTGTCATGGGTGGTCCCAACGGAAAGAGGCCCCCTCGCCCACGCGGCGCAGGCCTCGGTCAAAGCGAAATACGCACCCTCGCCTGTGCGGCGGGGTCCTTGGTGGCCGCAAAGCGAAGGTGGCCCCCTCGCCGATGCAGCGGGGGCCTCGGTGGTCCCAAAAGGAAGAAGGCCACCGCCCATGCGGCGAGGGCCGCGGTGGTCCGAAAACAAAGAAGGCCCCCGCCAACGCGGCGGGGGCCTCGGTGGTCGCAAAGCGAAGGAGGCCCCCTTGCCCATGCCTCGGGGGCCTCGGTGGCCCCAAAGCAAAGGAGGCCCCCTCGCCCATGCGGTGCGGCCCTCGGTGGTCCTAAAGCGAAGGTGGCCCCCTCGCCAATGCGCCGGGGGCCTCGGTGGTCGCAAAGCGAAGAAGGCCACCGCCCATGCGGCGGGGGCCTCGTCGGCCCTAAAGGCAATGAGGCCCCCTCGCCCATGCGGCGGGGACCTCGGTGGTCCCAAAGCGAAGGAGGCCCCCTCGCCCATGCGGCGGGGGCCTTGGTGGTCCCAAAGCGAAGGAGGCCCCCTCGCCTATGCGGCGGGGGCCTCGGTGATCACTAAGCGAAGGAGGCCCCCTCGCACATGCCGCAGGGGCCTCCGTGGTTCCAAATCGAAGGAGGCCCCCTCGCCCATGCGGCGGGGGCCTCGGTGGTCCCAAAACGAAGAAGGCCACCGCACATGCGGGGAGGGCCCCGGTGATCCCAAAACAAAGAAGGCCCCCTCGGTGGTCCCAAAGCAAAGGAGGCCACCTCGCCCATGCGGCGGAGGCCTCGGTGGTCCTGAAGCGAAGGAGGCCCCATCGCCCATGCGGTGCGGTCATGGGTGGTCCCAAGTGAAAGAGGCCCCCTCGCCCACGCGGCGGAGGCTTCGGTCAAAGCGAAATACGCCCCCTCGCCCATGCAGCGGGGTCGTTGGTGGTCGCAAAGCGAAGGTGGCTCCCTGGCCCATGCGGTGCGGCCCTATGTGGTCCCACAGCGAAGGTGGCCCCCTCGCCAATGCGGCGGGGGCCCCGGTGGTCCCAAAACAAAGAAGGCCCCCTCGGTGGCCCCAAAGCGAAGGAGGCCCCCTCGCTCATGCGGTGCGGGCCTCGGTGGTCCCAAAGCGAAGGTGGCCCCCTCGCCAATGCGGCGGGGGCCTCGGTGGTCGCAAAACGAAGAAGGCCACCGCCCATGCGTCGGGGGCCGCAGTGGGCCCAAAGCGAAGGAGGCCCCCTCGCCCATGTGGCGGGGGCCTCGGTGAAAGCAAAGGAGGCCCCTTCGCCGATGTGGCGGGGGTTGCGTTGGTGCCAAAGAGAAAGAGGCCTCCTCGCCCATACGGCGAGGGCCCCGCTGGTCCCAAAGCGAAGGAGGCCCCTCGTTGATGCAGTGGAGGCCCTTGCGGTCCCCAAGTGAAGGAGGCCCCCTCGCCCATGCAGCGGGGGCCTCGGTGGCCCCAAAGCGAAGGAGGCCCCCTCAACCATGCGGCGGGGGCCTCAGTGGCCCCAAAGTGAAGGAGGGCCACCCGCCCACGCAACGGCTGCCTCGGTGGTCCCTAAGGGGAAGAGGCCCATGCACCCATGCAACAGGGGCCTCGGTGGTCCCAAAGCAAAGGAGGCCCCCTCGCCCATGCGTTGGAGGCCTCGGTGGCCCGAAGCGAAGGAGGCCCCCTCAACCATGCGGCGGGGGCCTCAGTGGCCCCAAAGGGAAGGAGGGCCACCCGCCCACGCAATGGCTGCCTCGGTGGTCCCTAAGGGGGAGAGGCCCATGCACCCATGCAGCACGGGCCTCGGTGGTCCCAAAGCAAAGGAGGCCCCCTCGCCCATGCGCTGGAGGCCTCGGTGGTCCCGAAGCGAAGGAGGCCCCATCGTCCATGCGGCGGGGTCATGGGTGGTCCCAAGGGAAAGAGGCCCCCTCGCCCACGCGGCGGAGGCCTCGGTCAAAGCGAAATACGCCCCCTCGCCTGTGCGGCGGTGTCCTTGGTGGTCGCAAAGCGAAGGTGGCCCCCTCGCCGATGCAGCGGGGGCCTTGGTGGTCCCAAAACGAAGAAGGCCACCGCCCATGCGGCGAGGGCCGCGGTGGTCCGAAAACGAAGAAGGCCCCCGCCAACGCGGCGGGGGCCTCGGTGGTACCGAAGCGAATGAGGCCCCCTTGCCCATGCCTCGGGGGCCTCGGTGGCCCCAAAGCAAAGGAGGCGCCCTCGCCCATGCGGTTCGGCCCTCGGTGGTCCCCAAACGAAGGTGGCCCCCTCGCCAATGCGCCGGGGGCCTCGGTGGTCGCAAAGCGAAGAAGGCCACCGCCCATGCGGCCGGGGCCTCGCTGGCCCCAAAGCCAATGAGGCCCCCTCGCGCATGCGGCGGGGACCTCGGTGGTCCCAAAGCGAAGGAGGCCCCCTCGCCCATGCGGCGGGGGCCTCGGTGGTCGCAAAACGAAGGAGGCCCCCTCGCCCATGCGGCGGGGGCCTTGGTGGTCCCAAAACGAAGCAGGCCCCCTCGCCGATGCGGCGGGGGCCTTGGTGGTCCCAAAGCGAAGGAGGCCCCCTCGCCCATGCGGCGGGGGCCTCGGTGATCCCTAAGCGAAGGAGGCCCCCTCGCACATGCGGCAGGGGCCTCGGTGGTCCCAAAGGGGGAGAGGCCCCCTCGCCCATGTGGTGGGGGCCTCGGTGGTCCCAAAGCCGGAGAGGGCCCTCCGCCCAGGGGGCGGGGGCCTCGCCGGTTCCTAAGCGAAGAAGGTCCCCTCGCCCATGCGGCCGGGGCCTCGGTGGTCCCAAAGCGAAGGAGGCCCCCTCGCCCATGCGGCGGGGGCCTCGGTGGTTCCAAAGCGAAGGAGGCCCCCTCACCCATGCGGCGGGGGCCTTGGCGGTCCCAAAGCGAAGGAGGCCCCCTCGCCCATATTGCGGGGCCTTGGTGGTCCCAAAGCCGGAAAGGCCCCCGGGCCCATGCGTCGGGGGCCTCGGTGGTCCCAAAGCCAAGGAGGCCCCTTGCCCATGTGGCGGGGGCCTTGGTGGTCCCGAAGCGGAAAAGGCCCCTTCGCCCACACCAAGTGTATGGTTTTCCGGTGAAATAGCCCACCTTTGTGTGATTTGTTGGCCCATTGAAACATGCAACTACACATAATTTGGTGTAAATAGGCAACTTTGTCACAAATGTAAATGGAAATGTTGAAAATGCATACACGAGCAATTTGGCACACCTTTGAGGTTCCTACATTTTCGTAGTACCAAAAGCTTTGTCAGGGAGAGAAGCTGCAAACTTGCACATCCCGGCACAGAAAACAATGACGAAAAATCCGAAGAACAACCCCTCAAAAGTTGATCGGAACGAAAGAACGCTCTGGAGAGTGTTACTTTATGAAAACATGAAGAATCCACCCCCCAAAAGCCCCCCCCCGCCCCCTTCCCTAGGGACTGCGATGCCAACGCATGTCACTAGCATCGCACACACATTGACACCAAGACGGAGCCAAACACCTTGGGACATGTGGGACCTCATGATTCCACATGGCAATTTGTATGCTAGTGTATGCACATGCCAAATGTTTGAAGGCACGCACAATGGCATGGGTAGGCAAGCAGACCCAGGTCCAAGGAAGGCCACATAAATGAAAAACAACAATAGCATAGCAGGTAGAAATCCCCTTTCCTTATAGCAATGCCAGAACAGAGAATACCTATTGATAAAGGAAAAATACGTCGATTGCGGCACGGTCTGACCACTACTGCCTACTCTTTGTGGATCGGGACAGCGTAGATGGACCACGGATACGGACATGCAACCGTTGCAAAGCACCTCGTGCTTTAGCCCTGGCTGCCGCTAGTTTGATACCGGTCACACGCTTCTTGGGACTCTACTACCTCTCTCTATCGGTCTGCTTCCTCTTTTGGACGTGCGTTTTGTGCAGTGGATTCATCAACCGGGGGTTTGTCAGGGAGGTCAACCTCCCCCATACCATCCTCATCGTCATCGGGTGCCACGTGGAGGTCCACTTGTTCATAGGTAGAAACTTGCTTCTTCAATGTGTCCCATGGCACAACAAAAAAGGCGTCAAGTTGAAACATGTGATCTTGGAGCTAGCACACAACATTAGACTGATCCGCAAACAACCCTATGAAGGCACATAACACATTGACTGCTTTGCAAAGGCAGGACATGAGCTGTGCAGGCAGCATCGCACCGGCTCCAATGTACATACCACACAGGTCCTCCACTTCTTCATTGGGCATCTCAAAAAAACTGAAAACACCGCAGCACCGGGTTGCAAGTGGCAAACTCAAACAAGAAGGCGAATTGCACTGCTGCATTGCAATGAAATTGGGAAGCTTTGTAGACAACTTGTTACCACTCCCAATAATGCCACTGCGGCCCCAATTCCTATGAATGGGGTGTTTAACACCCACATCGTATAGCAAGATCGAAAACCAAGCCGAGCCTTCAGCCCAATCGGTTTCTTTGATCTCTCCCATAGCAGCCCGGACGTCTGACAACCGCCCAGCCACAACGATCCGGATACTCTTTGACAGCAAGGTTCGAATCCATGGGTGTACTTCATTGAAGCCCTCGTCAAGCTCAAGGAGAATCTGAATACACATGCACTCCGCATGCAGCCCTTCTGCCATGGCTGCATGTGTTCGATGATTTGAAGGTTATTTCAACACACTGTGTGCCGGCAACGAGAAGTTGCACCACTTGGCACATTTTTGGGTTCAAATTCAAATGCCGGTTTCCGTCTCGCTGCTTTCACAAGTTGAACTGCCATTCAGCCATAGACCACATCAAACATATAGCGCACAAAAACTGTATGTCCACTATATAGGACTACCCCTTTATGGACCATGGAGGTTCCAATGGGGTCTAGCAAAAAGGTGGACTCCCATATGGTGATGTGTGGTCTGCCGAACACTACCCCTTGGTCACCACTTATACCGCGAACCGATATCAGTTTGCAAGGCAATGGTAGTGATTGCAAAACAAAGAGGGGGGGGGGGGGGGCAATTTGTAAGGATGACGAGCAAAGGAATGCGGGATTCCTCTCCTTTGATGTAGTACTGTAGTGCAAACTCTGTGGGCAACAAAGCTGGCACATTGGGAATATTTGGGCTTTGTTGATGAGAAGAACACTTCGCAAAGGGCTTTTTATGTTCATCTCACAATAACCGGCGCTTTTTTGTAAGAAATGAAGCAACGACAGAACAGGATACCTTGGACCATGCACAAGCTCGGCAGCCCCTTGCGTATCAACACCCGGCGCTTCCGTCTCCACCATATCCTGTTTATTCAACCCCGGGGTAAGGACTTTGTCGACCGTGTTTGGTTGTGCACTCAATGTTTTACTTGCATGAGATAGGCCAATTTTGAAGCTCTTGTATTCCTCATCGGCACTTGGAGACACCTTCCCAAGGTGACCAACGGCACTGAGGGGTCTCCTTCCATTTGCCCAAGTTCAGACAGAAACCTCCGGATACTTTCATCAGTGTCACTGCGGCCGTCTCCAAATCAGTGTCTGCAACCCGCCATGCCACAGATGGTGGAAATGCGGGGGGGGGGGGAGGGGCGTTGCTGTTAACAAGCCAAGAGAAAGTGATTGGGCACTTGCGGCTCTCATGGATAACTTGGTTGTCGACTAGCATGCAAATGTACATCCAAGGGCGTTGTTTCTTCAGTTTCCTTGCTATGCTCCTAATGACCCAAATTTTGGCTTTGTTTATGTTCATGTAGCTTACCAGTGCCCCCCCCCCCCCCGTTGTCATCTATTAACACCAAAACTGGGCGGAGAGACTTCTTCCCTTGGTACACGCTAGAAGGCCCAATTTCGTTCTAGCGTAGAACTTGGAGACTAGATGTTCTAGCCTAGAATTGATCAATACTAGAACGATACAATGTCTACCAAGACGTGCCATTTCCTTCATTGTTCCGCCGTGCATGCTTGCTATTGGCCATAGTGCATTGTGCCATAGCCCCTTCTCTCACAATTTGATATTTCGCATTTCTTTGCAATGAAACACCCCGCGACTTCGCCCCTTGCTCCCTCCTCAACTGCGAAGGATGCTTCCCTCTTGTTGAAGGCACTACGGCCTTTGAGTGGGGCTTCTAACCTCAAGGATGAGCACGCGGGCCATTACTTGGCCACGTGGGCGCTATCATGCCCCCTAGCACGGCGGCAATTCAACAACGCCGTCCAATATGTGAACACCGCCACTTCCGCCAAAACCACGGGTGAGACATGCACGGCCGCTGTTGAGGCATACACCGCCTCTCTACTCCCCCCCACCGCCATGTGTGAACGTGCGCTCAACATGAGGGCCACCAAGTCCTCGTGCAGGACCCTCTCGGAGCTCTAGACGCTCCGTAAATTGGAGTAACCCCCCCCCCCCCAAATAACATACCCCGGGGTACGGTATTTGCCTGGCGCTCAATAGGGCCAAGGAGGTACACTATTTGGAGGGGTACACTATTTGGGTGTTTCGCCGTCACCCTCACCATCATCCCCCTTTGTCTTCTCTTTCGTCATAGATATGTAGCCCTGTCCACATGAATGGCATCCGGCTCCGATGCTGATGCGCTTGTTAGATATGCTTTGTGTGCATTCTTGCTGTAGACTGTCATTGCCGCTACCAATGCTTGCTATTCAGTTTTGCTTCGTGTTGCTTGCATGGGTGATTTTCATTCTGAATCGGATTTTGAATTACACACGGTTGACAGTGTACCACACGGTTTCTGTGACCCACCTTCTGACGTACCTTCGGAAGAACCTGCCACCGATGACGATGTTGAGACAGGCACTAGTGACACTGATGGTGGTGATGGTGCTCAAATACCTGATGCTGATGGTGTGCAGGAGACTGACAACGATGGTAAGGCGAACGACGGAAGCAAGGGCAAAAAACGAATGTTTGATCCTGATGAGGCTTTTGCAGATGTGTGTGTGTCACAGTGGCTAATGGAGCTGGAGACACAGCAGCACCTTTTGCTGGTGTGTCCCACGCCTCCAGCAGGGTCTCCATTGTAAAGAGGCAAACCACAATCACCACTTTCTTCAAGTGAGCTACTGTGCAGTGGTGTTGAGACCATATGTTTCGTTTGCTTGTATGTGATGAAAAGGGATACATCATTTGGCCAAACGCTTATTAAGCCAACGGGGGTACACTATTTGGGGGGGGGGGTTTTACCAGCGCACTGTTCGCGGTGGCCCCTACTCCCGTCCCATATGCACCGAGCCGGACTTCCAAGCCCGTTGGGAGGAGTTGGTCGCGCCCGTGGGATTGGATCCCCCGTTGCCACAGTGTTGCCCAAGGCACGAAGTCGCCCCCCCCTACCCCCCCCCCTACCTACCCCCCCCCTTACCCCCCCCTACCCCCCCCTACCCCCCCAACCCCCCCCCAACCCCCCCCCACTACCCCCCCAAACCCCCCCCCTACCCCACCCCTACCTCCCCCCCCTACCTCCCCCCCCTACTTCCCCCCCCCTACCTCCCCCCCCTACCTTCGGCTCGCTTCGCTCGACAGACGGCTCGCTTCGCTCGACGCGGGGGCCAGCCCCCGCACCCCCCTTATATAACATGACTCCTGCAGTGGCCACAGACCGCCTTGTGTGTGCACCGCCTTTTGTGTGTACCGCCTTGCCTGTGGCCCCTTAAATAAAAGACTCCTGCGGGGGCCACAGGCCGCCTTTTGTGTTCCGCCTTGTGTGTGTACCGCCTTCTGTGTGTACCGCCTTGCTTGTGGCCCCTTAAATAACAAGACTCCTGCGGTGGCTACAGACCGCCTTTTGTGTGTTCCGCCTTGTGTGTGTACCGCCTTCTGTGTGTACCGCCTTTCCTGTGGCCCCTTAAATAACAAGACTCCCGCGGTGGCTACAGACCGCCTTTTGTGTGTTCCGCCTTTTGTGTGTTCCGCCTTGTGTGTGCACCGCCTTCTGTGTGCACCGCCTTGCCTGTGGCCCCTTAAATAACAAGACTCCTGCGGTGGCCACAGGCCGCCTTTTGTGTGTTCCGCCTTGTGTGTGCACCGCCTTCCCCCCCCATACCCCCCCCCTACCTTCTCGACCCCCCCCCTACCTCCCCCCCCTACCCCCCCCAACCCCCCCCTACCCCCCCCTATCCCCCCCCCTCCCCCCCCAACCCCCCCCCTACCTCCAACGTAGGGGGGGGCGACTTCGTGCAATATATATTCTCATGGCCCTTCGCCACAGGGGTCAAATATATCCTCTCCCGGCCGGGCTTGGTGCGGGCAATCAAGCGCACCCTCCCATTGACGTTCATCGTCTAGGGGGATGCCTAGCTTGTGGCCGGGAGCAATTGGACCCAACTCACCATCTCGTTGGCCAACTTCGACCGCTTGGCCCGCTCCCCCGCGGGCCTTTGGGTGCTGAGCATGGCCAATTGCGATGACAAGGCCCTGGACACCCTTGGGACATTATGGAAGAGCAATTGGAAGGTACTCCTCTCATCTAGTGCCTTTCACTTGTTCTAGTTTTGTTGTAGTTAGCCTCGGACACCGCTCGCTGGAAGCTCGGCTTGACTAGACTAGAACGAAAAAGAACCACCCCGAACGTCTCACGCTCACGTGATTCAACAGATCATCCACACGAGGCTCGTCCAATTGGGGGCCTTCAAGGGGGAGGCAAAGGTGACCCTCGAGAGGGGGGGGTCAACCGTGGACACGAAGGCAAGTCCACGTCTTGCCATGGGACCCCGCCGTCCTGACCGGCCCCTGCCCCCCCAACCTCAACCACACCCTCCTCATCCCCCGGAGTTTCCGACTTGGACTGTCCGTTTTTTGATGCACCGTGTGCATCACAAAACTTTGGGGCAGGGGAGGTGCGTATGGGCGGACGAGGGGGGGTCCACCATGACAAACCCCTGCGGGTAGGGGGGGTTGCAGGGGCCTGGTGGTGGCAACCGGAGTCACCCGGGAGGAAGAGGGGGGTAGCGCCCTCCACCACCAAAAACGGGGTGAGGATGTTTGAGTTGGCCCAACTCAACGTCTTCACTCGCGACGTCAAGAAGGGGGGGGGGGTGAGCCATTGGCGATTCATCGCCCACTGCTGGCGGGCGATGGGACGGGGAAGTATGGAGTGTGTTGGTAAGACATGGACGTGGACGCCAACGTGGTGAGAGATGATGGGGATCGCCCCAAACCAAGGGGGCGTATGCCGGATTGGTGCACGGCATGGCCTCCCGCGCCAAGCCCAAGCCCAAGGCCCCCGCAACCCCCGCAACTGGGGAACCCCATCAGCCGCATCCCCCCGACCCCCAGGATGCCTTCGCAAAAGCCGCGGAGGCAATCTACCCCGGCCTGGATAGGCAAGGCACAGTATGCTGAGTGCGTTCTAGTGTTGATCTATGGAAGCGTTCTAGCGTTAATCTATCCAAACCGCCGCCGCCGACGCTAGAACGTCGCTAAAACGTCGCTAGAACACACCTGCCGCTTGGTTCTCTTGTTAGGTTGTGAGCCTGCAAACGTGTGGAGCCGACCCCCGCGGGGTGCCGGTGGAGTGGCACGATGGGTGAGGCCGGACACACCTCGTGGGGGACACCGAGTTGGGCCTGATGTTGGGGAATGACCCCAATATGGCCCTCTCGGTGCTATACGGGTTGCGTAGGCGGGAGGCGGGTTGGGTAGGCGGGAGGCGGGCAAGACCGGGGGGGGGGGGCATGAACCCGCAGTGCAAGGGTTTGGGTGAGGGTGGGGGAGGAGTAAGGGTGAGGAGCAACAGCAGGCGGAGCAGCAGTAGCGGCGGCGGCGGCAACACCAACGGGGAGAGGACTGCCCCCCCCCCCCCCGCCAAAACCCCCAAAGCCAACCCCCCCCCGAAGGCCCACAAGAAACCCGGGAAGCCCCGCCACTTCGAGAGTAGTGAGGAAGACGGCCCATCCTCCCGCAGCCCAGGCCAAGCCCAAAGCCAAGGGCAAGGCCAAACCCCCCCCCCCGAACCCCAAGCCCCTGCTCGGTGGACCCCTGCGACACCACCCAACAGTCCCCCGGGTCTAACTCCTCATCCCAATCCCGCAACACCGTCACTTGGCTGAAGGTCCCCCCATTGCCCTCCTCTGCCCAAGGGATATACCGGGTGTGCCCCACACCCGGCACATTCCCATAGGGGTCCCGCCCCCTATTCTCCAAGGGGGGTGAGAATGGAAAGAAGGGGAAGAAGAGAAGGCGGGAGAAAGAGGGGGGCCCCTTCCGGGTGCCGGAAAGGAATCCTCTTCCGCAGGTTGAGTCCCCCCCCCCCCCCCCAGCCCCCACTTAGCCTGGTTAGCCCCCACCCCGACCCATAGGTCACTTGGAAGGTCACTTGGCGGGCCGGCGCCGGGTCACTTGGTGGTGGGTTAGCTCGATTTCCCCTGTTAGCCCGATTACCCCCTTGCCCCCCGGCCCCCTTTCGCGAGTCGCGACACGCGGGCTACCCCTCGTGCGTGGTGGGTGCTTGGCGGGGCGCATCCTTGCTCCCGGCAATCCCCTTCTCACCCTATGTGTCCCCTTCCCTCCCCCCCCCCCTTGTAACCCCCCACCTCACCCCCCTTGTCACCCCCCTCCCCCTTGTTGTCACCCTCGTCGTCCCTGACGTCCCGCTCCTCCAAGGCCGCCCGGAGGGGGTCCACCCGGCGCTCCGTGAGTCGGGTCCAGCCTCGCAACCGTGTGATTGACCACGACGGGCCATGGTACCCGCGGCAGCTTCTCTTCGAGGAGTGGCGGAGAATTCATACATTTTGTTCTGGCGACCTTCTAGCGAAGGGTTCTAGCGAAGTTCTAGCGACATTCTAGCAGCGCTCGCTAGATCCTCGCTAGAACGTCGCTAGAACGAAAACTTTTTTGACTGGAATTCGGGTGAAAACACCGTAATTGTGGGGAAACAAAGCATGGGCCCCCGAGTACGGATAGGGGGGTCCCGGTTGCAACCCTCAAAGTACCCACACAACCCTCACAAGGGGGGGGGGGCGGGGGCGACTCTTTTCCGGTTCTAGCCTTCTAGCGCCATCTAGGCTAGAACGAGATTGGGTCTTCTAGCGTGTACCCAGGGTTGCTGCCACGGCTGAACATGAATAACCGAAATCAGGGCATGAATTGACTACCTGAACGGCAAGAACACTTTGCAAAACGCTTTTTGCGACAGAACGCCGATGCTTGATGTGAAATTGGGCAAATGGCAACAAGAACCCTTTGCAAAGTGCTTTTTTCGGTGAATTGTGGTGAAAAGGGAACACCTTCCCCACGCTTGAGCATGTTGGCCGGAGCTGGTGTCACCGCATTGTTTGTGGCTCCCACGATGGTAAACAGGGCTGCCACTACTTCCGCAATGGACGATGATAGCAAGAAAGGCCGCGCATTAGGACAGAGCTCCATGAAGCATTCACAAGAGATCGGCAACTTTTGGCACACACACACACACACACAAACACCTGCGGCGTCACTTTTGCCTGAACTTGGGCAGTTTTGCGAAGCGCAAGTAACAAAATTTCCTCAAAATTCAATAGCGCATTCTCCAACTTTTCGTAATTTGCACTCACTCATTCTGTAGCAAAAGGGCATCAGTCAACATAAGCAAAAAATAGGGGACGTTTTCAGCAAATCATGCTCCATGTAGTTGTGGTCCATGGGGAGGGCGGAAGAAAAATTCCCCTGGGAGGTGAAAATTTTTTTGCAACCGCGACACTTGTCCCCCCCCAACCCCGTATACAAATCCTTCTACCCGCGGGGGACTTTTTCTACTCTCACCCCCTATTGCCCGACTTGGCCGACAGACCGCACCCAAACCCCCCACCCCACCCAACCCACCTTGCTCCGCCTCCACATAATTTCTATGGAGGCTGCCCCGGCTACCATGGCCAGGCCTGGCCAATCGCATGCCCCCAACCCCGGGCCACAGTGACGAAGCGCCGGGTTCCAAGCACACGAGCACCAGCTGTCGGATCGGGTGTTCACATATGTTTGTCCAGGAGCACATTGATCTCTTGACACCATCGCTCCCTCAAAGAGAAGAGACTACGGCCCCGGCTCAATGTGCAGAAGCGTAAAAGAGAATTGCAGGCCCTTCAGGAGTGTGTCGCACTCGGTACTCGCACGCAAAATGGTTGCGACTTGCATCCTGCACATATTGTGCCGGGATGCCAACACACCTTCGTGTTGCTTGACAAAATCTTGATACCGGCAGAAGAGTGGCAGGCACAACACACCTGTTTTTTTGCGTGTCTTGAGCGCCATCCAGAGATGCACTGCCCACATTTTGTTTGTTGCCTCGCCCACTGCAACATCAGCTTGGACACTGCTTCACGCACATCCTGCGTCCACAAAATCTTGATACCTGCAGAAAACTGGCATGCAAAACACACGTGTTTTTTTGCCTGTCGTCAACGCCATCCAGATATGCACTGCCCACATCTTGTTTGTTACCGCACCCACTGGCAGATCAGTTTGGGCACTCCTTTGCGCACATTGTTCGTCCACGAAATCATGATACCTGCAAAGTGGCATGCACAACTCACCTGGTTGTTCGCCTGTGTTTGGCGCCATCCCAGTGCCATGCACTGCCGACAGTGGTCTTTGACGCGGCCATGCTCAGCTTGAACTTCGGGGTCTGCGTGTTGCTCCACAAAATCTTGATACCTACAGAAAAAGAGCATGCACAAAACACCTGTTTTAGTGCCCATCGGAAAATTCGTCGCAGAAAGCACAACACTTGTGCATCAACTTCCGGAGCGCACTTTGCATTACACAAGCAAACATGGACGATATGCACGACAAGGACCCCACACTTCCCCCTGCTCCGCCACCTCGAGAGAAACTGCAGTGAATTCCCATGAAGGGTGCCCCGGCTACCATGGCCACGCGTGGCCAATCACATGCCCCTGATCGCGGGGCAGTCTCACGGAGCGCCAGGTTCCCAAACCCCCAGCCCGCCGCCATTCCCCCTTCCCCGTTCCCTCTGGTCCCTGTGTCCACCATCTTCTCCAACCTCTGTCAGTGGCGGCGGGCTTGCCCCCTCCCTCCCGTCTTGCCCCCCTCCCTCTATCTCTCTCCCTCTCGTCCCTCTATCCTCCCTCTTCCCTGTTGCCTCCCCTTTTCGCTGCCACCCAACTCGCCTCCCTTCCTCCCTGTTGTGGGTCACAGTCACGGTCAGTTGGCCTGTTTGTGTCCCTGTATGTACCTTGTCATGGTGAGCTAGCCCTGACTTTTGCAGTAACCAGTCAGACTACACATGTGCATTGTTCTCCTCCTTCCTCCTCCCTTTGCACCTCACGTTAGCCTTTGATCCGTGTTGCTGCCAGGGTAAGGCCCACGGGGTCCTCCACGCATCGCCGGTGCGGCGCCCTTGCATCGCGCATGCATCTCCCTTGCATCGCCCCTGCCAGCTTCCATCTGCTCCCTTCCTCCTGTGTTTCCCCTTCTTTTGCTTCAATGGCTCCCATGCCCCCTACGGTTCTCATCTGCACCGGTGTCCTCCCCCTCTTGATCCCGCTGCCCCAACACTGGAACCACCCCATGGCGCACGTCGCTTCCCGGACGTTGACCGTGGTCCCACCACCAGATCGCGCCACAACACACGGACAAGGGCCAAAGCCTTGTCGGCAGCCCTCTGGCACACCGATGACAAGTCTACCTAGCTGATGTCCATGTCCGCCGTGTAGTGGCGCGGCGGCACGCGGTCAATGGACGAATAGCGATACCTCTTGTGCTGTCATGTCGGGTGGCGTCTGTAGATTGTGGCTACAACCAGTGCAGCCGACCACCGTACTACCACCTTATCCAGCCAGCAGTTGCAGTCGATCACCAGTGTCCTCAGAAGGCAAAAGGTGTCCACTGCCCTCTGGTTGCCACACAGACATGCAAGAAATTTTTGTGCCCCATGCCCGTTTTTCGAAACTGAGTGCACAAAGGCTGCCATCACCAGGATTGCCTGGACTGTGCTAACGAAATGCAAGGACCAGATAGCCCGGAACGGTTGACACCGAAGGTGGATGAAATAAATGATTGATCTAGCTTCAACAATGTCTTCCAGTGCTACCATTGGCGGCAGCTCTGTGTTATAAACCCTCCCTATGAATTTTTCCAGTGATGTACGCAAAACAACGGCATCTCGGGGAGCATGGACCAGAGGGGGCGGCAGGATAGGGTTGTCACGAGTTGCGCGGCCTATTGCAGCCTTTGATTTCACGAGGTCAAATGCGGGCTCAACCTCTTGCTTGTCCTATGACAGGGGCGCAAAACGGGCTTGGGGTCGTCGCAATGGTTCTGCAGCAGCACACGAAAGGACAACTCACCCAGCAAAATAAGGGAAGTCCTCCCCAACATATGGGACGCCTTTTGATCAAGGGGGGGGGGGGGTCGAAGTTCCCACACATTCCGAACTCATCACTTTGGAATGGAATGTGTGGAATCTGAGGCATATAGGAGAGTGTGCTAGCACCCTGTGCATACAGTGCAGCTTGCATCTCACAGGACCGCCGTGCATCACTGTCCGTATCTGCGGACAGAAGAAAACCGTGGCGGTCCCAAAATGCGGCATTGCCGCACAGCTGAGCCATGTGTTTCCGTACAGCATGGCAATGCTCTGCCTTGAACCTGCCGCAGGTGGGGATGACCCACAGGGGTTTGGCAACGTACCCCTCCTCTGTATGTAGAGCCACAAACACCAGCGTCGCCTATTTGGCGGCTTGATTTTGTATCTAGATCATCCTCCAGCCGCTTTGCCAGAGCCTCCAGATCATCACCAGTAGCCAACGGCATGGGGTGCGGGCAACAAGTAGCGCACAATCCGACTGCGAGTGCCTCGCGAGAGACAATGATGCATCCTCCACATGGATTTCGTCCATGCACAGATGCCACACATGGCAACCCGGGATGTAGACTAGGACCTCCATAAGCCAGGGCGAACCCGGCGATTCGTTCGGACGAACACGGGGGGCTCCCTGGACGTGCCTTCAGCGCGTGTCGTAGCTGCGCAGGTACCCAACGTTGTTCAGTGCGTGCAACATCTTGGGCCCCCAACGGTCTGTGCTGCTAGTGCGGCGGCATCCTTGTCCTGGGCATCCTAGGACTGCACGCTCCAAGCATCACACAGGTGCCCCAACAATTTGGCAGGAGCCCATCCGGCCTACAAGAGGCGTGCTGCACGACGGCTAGCAAGGGGACGGTCGTGTCCGCAATGGCAACAGCGAGCGCCTTGTAAGTTTGGCAATGTTGCCGCAACTTGTGCAGGCCCTCTTGCAACTCGCCCCGGGTCTCGTGGGCAACGTACCCCTTGTCATTGGCCTCGTTGAGGCGGCGGGATAGCACCTGGGGCCCTTGCCCATAATGGGGCTTTGTGTCCTTTGGATGCACGGCGGTGTCCATCCAGCTGCTTAGCCTAGCCGCATGCTTCCCGGATAACACATCCAGGCACCGCAGACAGGGGCCATAACGGCCCGCTATGTCCTCCTAACGACCATCCGTGCGGCAATGGAGGGCGAGTACCCCTCGGCGGATGCAGCACTCCCACCGCGGCTTCTCGTAGTTGCTCCGTATGACAGGGTATATCCGCCGCACCTGCTGCAGGGTGGGGGCCTGCCTAGGGAGAACACCGGGACACTGGCGCTCGCAAAGAGGAATCGGATCGTCAAGGTCGATCTCCATTGCGGCGTCTACATCCGGGCCTGGCACCTGGAGAGCAGGCCTCGGCTTTGCTACAGCGGCCGCACCAGCTGCGGGCAGTGTAGATGAGAGCCGGACAGCCCCTAGGAGCTGTGGATGCTTGTCTACGCGGATGAGCATGCTCGGTAGGGAAGTAGCTGAGTTGACACTACCTTGAAAGTACTCCGGCACGACTTTGCCGTACCGCACCCAGTCCGTATGCTGGGCACCCGAGCAGTGGATGCCAAATGCCTTGCTGTGTGGCGCTTGCGCTATTGGCGGGACCTTGCCACAGGGGCACTGCCACTTCTTTGTCGGGATGTGGCGGTTGCGCCACGTTGCGGAAACGCTAAAGGGAGGCAAGGAGGGGAGAGATGTGCGCATAGCAGCCATCGTGAGGAAGTGTAAGATTTTATGGTATCTGCAACAAAAAAAGGGAGGAGGGCGTGTAACGGGAAGGCTTGCACTATCGCACAGTCCACGGGCTCCCACGGGCCATGGGTACGACCACATAGCCCGGTCACACTCCAGCAAAGCACTAATCAGCACGACCAAGCAACATTTGGGCAACTATTATGCAAATGTGAAACCAGAATCCGTCCTTGACCTTTCCATTAACCTCATGTCTACCCACACAGCCAAAGCCCGATTGTAGAGGGAAAGCGGAGCTCCAAATATATGTTGTCCCCCGAGGAGATAGTATTGACTTCTTGCACACAGTGCAACAAGCCGCCAGCGGCAATTCATCACGCATTTCGTCAGGCAACATGGGGTATCACTGGCAGGGACGGCGCGGGGGGGGGGGGGGGGGGGCTTGCAACACACGTTCATCCTTCCACAAAAGGATGTTCACCAAAGACTTCTGAGGAACCGGCAGCAGAGGGCCCACTCTATTAGTCCCCTTTTTCTCATCACATACCCGTGTCTATCCTTTCTTCTGCTCTTGTGTTGTTTGTCAAATTTGAGCATCATACTTGGGAGCTTGATGGGTGGCATGAAAGAGAAAAAGCATAGCACTCTTGCTAGATATCGTGACGGGGCTCCCAGCACAAAAATGCTTACTTGGCCCTCGAGCTCGTGTTTCATTCGGACTTTAGTCGTTAGGGGGGGGAGTCTGGCTTGCTGGGATTGGTCATTGCATGGGACTTTGTAGGGCAGGCTATGAGTCAATCCACTTTCCTCTGCGCTGTCATGGGCAAAATGTGTTGTGGCATGTGGATTCCCACTCCCTACAGGCACTTGCTTCGGAGCCATGTTGAGATCTTGTGTTTGAATTGGGCCAAAATTCTTGCAATGGACAGATAAACACGGGAGAATCAGGGGCCAAAACACGCAATTGTCATTGCATCCACCCCCCCCCCCCCGGGAAAGACATGTCACAACTCGGGGACAAACCACTCATCCTTAGACAACATATGCACAGCTGGCAAACTAAGAACTGAGGACTTAAAGCTCACATAAATAAGTTTTGCATGATCCCTCACGTATTGCCCCTCCCCCCCCTCTTCATCAGCCCGAACGCACACGTGCAGTGCTCGCGCATGAGCGGCCCGCCGCTGCATTATGTCTTGGCGAGACTACCTAGCTAAAATTCTTTTTGTCACTGCCATGAGCAATGCGCTCATAATTGTTAACACGGTCCTGGAGTATGGGGGGAACCGGATTTTGCAAATACTGTTGTGTCCGGGACCTCACCCTTCGCTTCCCAACCAAACCTTGCACCATGTTTTAGAACATATCCCCTTGTAGTGATCGTCGGGTAAAGGAGTTGGGGGACAGCGTGGAAAACCAAAGATCTCAGGTCAATCAGCCTACACACTACACGTGGTAGTGTGATTCCACTTCAAAACCGGAAAAGGGTCCAGAACGTAGTCATGAACACCTTGCTAGAGGTGCTACTCAACCTGGAGGAGGTTTGCATGCCCAATCTTTAATGATTGAAGCTGTTTCATATGATTATCGGCCAGCTTTATGTTAAAAAAAGCATCACGAGCCGACTCCAATATGTCGACACATTGCAGACTATGAAGGTCAGACACAAGACAACTTAGCAGAGCCTCACACATTTCCTCGCCGTGACCCACGGCGGGGGACTCGGTAACCCATTCGAACCAGAACACACGGGCTACTGATGATGTGTGAATACATTCAACCTTGTGCTCAATCCCATTCACCAAGTGTAATAGAATCACTAGTGCATACTCAATAATCTTCAAGGGCTCGCTTGTACCGCCCGTTGCACATAATCATGGCCCGTTGCTGTCCCGTACTAGAACCATCAATGCCACGATGGCGGGTCTGTACTCATACAATGGTGACCACAGGGCGTGAACTTGTTTGTTAATCACCTTCCGCCGAGACGACCAGATACCTCCGCAACCGGCAGCCGTGTTCTTGTGCCTCAAAAGAACATCCTTATAAATGTACCCTAGAACGCGTAGGGAGGCAAAAATCCGTTCAACCAAAATGACCTGGGCGAAGGACGGTGCTGTTGATCCCATGGGTAGTTTACCATAGGCAGGTTCAACACACAAAGGGTAAAACGGGCGCCAACAAACAGTGCCACAATACCAAAGGGGTGCCACACACCAAAAACTACACGCGGGCTTGGAAAAAAAAGCGGCAGTTGTGTCCTACGTAGGATGTAAGGAACATAATTTGATGAGGTTGTGTCCATAACCGTTGGCCGAACACATCGTGTATGAGCCTTAACCTTCCTCAAATTGTGCACGAGATTCAACAACTGAGGCTGTGACTCGGTCTTTTTTTTTTTGCCAAGGAGAAAGGAGAAAGGGTTGCCATTGCACACTGCGCACATTTGTACGGCACACATCAAGCACACAACAGATTTCTTTACCGCGAACTGGGCTTGCAAGGAGTGCACACACAACACCATACAAACCATCTTGAGCACTACACTGCACTACACATGGAAAAACATGTGCCCAAACAGTGGGGAGCGACGATGGACCTAAAGAGATGCCCAACCAACGATTAGGTGGTAGGACAGCAATGGCAGTGCGGTTCAGGGACCTGTTGTGGTTGTGGCGATCCAGACAATAATTTTTTGTGTACAAGTTGTCAAACTAGACAAGGAACTGCTTGCTAGCCATGGAGTTCTAAATTTTCTTGGCCATCTGTTCATTCCTAGGGCATGCGTGCACCACGGGTCCGAAGTCGTGCAAGTGTCCTACGTTGTTTCCTTGAAACGGGCCGAACCTCATCAAGCTTCCTCTTACCCCTTGGCTTACAATGCAACCGCATCAAACGCCAGTGGCTAAAGGTGTCCTAAATCAAAAGCTTGTACCAATGCTTGGGCGTGTCACCCAAAGCAGCAACTGTAGCCTCCTGTCGTAGGACTACCATACAAAACTCCCAGCCACATCATCCTTCGCAGCTGCAACAATCATCTACGTTGGATCATTGAATGTGGACCACATAGAGAAATGCCACAAAGGAGAGGGATCCATAGCACCGCAAAAAGATTTGCCACCAAAACGGGACCGGTGAGCGATGGCGACCCAAAGACAAGGACGGTTGCAAGCTTCACTTACCAAGACATTAGCGCGAATTTTCATGGAACGGAACGCCAGGCCTTCAAAATACCATACATCCCTTGTAAGACAAGAAAAGCACTCTGTAGAATGTTCCTTTGAAGCCTTATGCTGTTTGTACCATCTTTTCATACAAAGAAGGCCGTGTAGAGCGCTTTTGACGTAATAGTGGGGTGGCGCACTGTAGAGGATCCCAAAAAGGATTGTAACATAAATGTGGCATGTGATCATAGTAGGAAACCTGAAATATGCGAATCGGGTGCTATGCCCCCAGCACCACCTAACACAAGAGACGTACTAGACCCGCACAAGGTGAAAGGCGGTTGAGTGGGAACCTCCACCTCCAGAACTTTCAATGAGTTCCCTAAACCCGCGGTGAGGCAAATTACCCTGGAACGGAACACCCCAAGGATGCGGCACATGAAAGAAACGTAGTAGAGAATGGCATACAACGTCTTGTATTTGGGAACAACCCCGGGGGGGGGGGGGTGGGTTAGGGGGTTCTCAGATCCACTTTTCAGGGGTTGTTTTACTGAAGAAATTTCCATCACCACAATCAATGAAAA
>OZ038378.1:47464956-47496976 GCA_964036045.1 Eutreptiella sp. 'Long Island Sound 2002'
ATCCCCCCCCCCCCCTTCCACACCACCATGTTCCCTTGTATAGCCCTTGCTATGCCTTTCTCTCGGGACACCCTTACCGAGCTTAACATGACGCTCGTGCGTTTGAGTGGGGCCAAGAGTTTGCGGGACCCGGTGGTCTCCCAGCTCCTTGGTGAGTGGGTGGCTTCATCTCCCTTGGCCCGGGCCCGGACCCCCCCCCCCCCAAGCCAAGCCGCATCCGAACCCCCCTCCCCCCAACCCGCCCCCCAGAAACGAAAGTTCTCTTTCGAGTCGTCCGACGAGAGTGACGACGGGGCGATCCACTGGGCCAAAAAGCCAAACCCCCCCCCCCACCACCACCGCACGGCCTATGAAGGCCGTCCCCGCCCCCAAACCCACCAACCCCCCCTAGACCGCCACCGCCAACCCCCCCCCCCCCACCCCCACCAAGACCGACACCCCCAAGGGTGCCGAGAAGAAGGACGACCGTCCCGAGGATCCGATCGTCGGGGCGGTCGTCCACGTACCCTACCCCACCGGAGTAGAGAGGGGCACCGTCCGTGGTATCCACGGGCGGAAGTACGGTGCCGTTTGGGTGGAATACCCAGGCGGCACCACCCTCTACAAGGTGGCCCGGCCCCTCCTCTTCCCCACCCTCGAGGAGGCCGAGCGGCACCGGGAAGTGGCCCGGGGGCCGGGCAAGAAAAAGGCCAAACCCCCCGCCCCCACAAACGAAGCGTCTAACCCCCCGAACGCAAACCCTACCACCGAACCCACTAACCCAACGAACCCCACTAACCCCACTAACCCCCCATCGGAACCCGCGAAGATGTGGGACCCCACTACGGGGTCCCATGAGGTATGAGGGCCCGGATAGGGACCCAATGGGCCACAATGGCCATGGACAACATACATAAACACACACATAATGCATTACATGTTGCGTTGTGCCATTGTTAGGAGGGTTAATATTTGGGGAATTGAGTTAATATTTGTGAGATAAATATTAATGCTGGCGACTCTTTAATTTTTAACTTTTCAAATATTAATCCAAAAATTAAAAACAAAAATTAAAGCCGAGAGCCATTTTAACATTTTGAAACAACCACATGGGTAGGATCCCCCCACCGACCCCCGAGGGGAAATGACACCCAAGCCCGTAAGGCAACCCACGGGGGTCATAATTTTCACGGCAAAGCCCCTAACCCCCCCTAAAAAAATTGAAACTTGAGATTAACGTGTTAATTTTTTGGCCAGATATTAAATATATTGGGTTTAATCTACGTCACTAGGGAGCACCTTATGCCACACACACACACACACACACACACACACACACACACACACACACACACACACACACACACACACACACACACACACACACACACACACACACACACACACACACACACACACACACACACACACACACACACACACACACACACACACACACACACACACACACACACACACACACACACACACACACACACACACACACACACACACACACACACACACACACACACACACACACACACACACACACACACACACATATCCTCTAATCTACACCCCTCTCCTCAACTCTAGGTAGCTCCACCATGCGGCTCTAAAGTACGTGCACAGGGTACAACGTGGTGCATACATGTGATGGAAGGGGCTAAACTGGGTCAAAACGGGCTCTAAATGGGCTCATTCACTTGTTTGTGCACCTCGAATGGTCCAGGATCACTTTTGCGACCACGCGTTTTTGACCCATTTTTGACTCAGCTTTGGTCCCAAAACGTCCCTTTTCAAGGCATTCCTTTTCAGGGCATTTTGGGGGTTTCCGTGTGCCAAAACGCCTCACCAGGGGCTCAAAATGGGCTAAAAAGTCTTGTTTGAGCATGCTGAATGGTCCAAGATCTTTTTTGGAAAAGCACGTTTTTGACCCATTTTAGACCCGTTTTTGGGGATTTTCCATGGGCCAAAACGGGTAACCACGGGCTCAAAATGGGCCAAAAACACTTGTTTGAGCATCCCAAATGGTCCAGGATTACTTTTGGAAAAATGTGGTTTTGACCCATTTTTGACCCATCTTTGGTCCTGAAACGGCCCATTTTCAAGGCATTTTGGGATTTTACATGGGCCAAAATGTGCCACCACGGGCTCAAAACGGGCTAAAAACACTTGTTTGAGCATCCCAAGTGGTCTAGGAACAACGTTGAAAAAAATTTTTTTTTCGCCCTGGGGACCCTGGTGGACCCACCGATGGCCCCAACTGTGCTCGGGCTCTGCTGCCCTCCGACTCCACCAAGTGACCACTGATACGAGGGTCCAGGCGTCTCGTTGGGCGAATCTGAGGCTTGGAAACAACCAGAAGTGGGGGGTTGCGGGTGGAATAGGTGCCCTCCGAATCGGATTTTCAGCCATGTAGCCCAAGATACGGCCCGTTCTTGGTTTTGGGCCTGTTGGACACAAACATCGCACATTCAGGCCATTTTTGGGCCGTTTCTCGGACACATCGTGGAGCTAGAGGGCAACAAAGGGCTCTTTGTCACGGGGCAATCAAGGCGCACGTGGAGTGTAGCAACCGTTTGCCTTTGCTTGGCCATTTTGACTAGGTTTGGGGGCCGTTTTGGGCCAAAAAAGGCCGTTTTGGGGCACCAAATGCGCGGTTTTGGGAGGGAACCTCTCGACTTGGCGCCCCCGCCCCGGGGCGCCAGCGGTGAGTTTTTGGCTGAAAACTTGGATTTGGCAAGGGTACCACCTAGGCTCTAGGATGGCTAGAGTAGAGTAGAGCCCGGAGCGACGAGGCGCAGCAATGGCAAAACGGAAAGGAGAAGTGCTTGTTGCTTGCTTGTTGCTTGCTTGCTTGTTAGCTAGATTTAAGGGGAGAGGGGTGTAGTAATATATCCTCTAATCTACACCCTTGTCCCCACGTCTGAGTGGTTGTTTGACATAAACAGGGCACATTTTGGGCCATTTTTAGCCATTTTTGCGTTGTTGCTCGGACATATTGTGGAGTTGGAGGGCAACAAAAGGCTCTTTGTTTTGGTAGGTCAAGGCGCACGTGCTAGGTAGCAATTGTTCCCCTTCGTTTGTCCGATTTGAATGGGTTTCGAGGCCGTTTTGGTCCAAAAAAGGCTGTTTTGGGATACCGAAAGCGCAGTTTTGGGAGGGCACCTCCCGACTTCTCGCCACCGGTGAGTTGTTTTAGCATCCCATGTAGTCTAGGATCATTTTTGAAACCGAAACCGACCATCCCCCCCCCCCCCCCCAAGTGGACCCCATTGACCCATTTTGGCGCACTTGTTTGAGCGCGAGCTCCATACCTTGCCACGGCCTCATGGGCACCGGGGTCCCAGCATCCGTTTGGGCATTTTTGTTTGGTGGAAACCACCAAAAGTGGGGGGTTGCGGGTGGGCTCGGTGCCCTCACAATGAGGGTTTGAGCCACATAGCCCAAGATACGGCGTGCTCCTGGTTTGGGGATGTCCGCGGCCAATTTGTGCAGATTTTGGGGCTTTGTGGGGCTTTTTTGAGGCATTTCTCGCACATATTGTGGAGTTGGAGGGCACTGAAGGGCTCTTTGACATGGGGAAGTCAAGCCACATGTGGACTGCACCACCCATTTCCCTTCGTTCCGCCGTTTGACCAAAATCTGGTCTTACTTTGGCCAAAAATGACTGTTTTTGGCCTAGAAAAATGCGTATTTGGGAGGGCACCTCCCGACTTGGTGCTTGTGCCTGGGGCCGCCACCTATGAGTTGGGGACACAAACTCTGGATTTTGGAAGGCCACCTGTGGGGGTGTAAATCACCTGACTTGGTGCTGGCGCCAGGCTGCCATGACATAGTAAGTCACGAAACCGATGCGTGACATGCTTGTTGTTGTTGTTGTTGCTTGCTATTGTTGCTTGCTATTGTTGCTTGTTGTTTGCGGCGACTTTCTGGAGAGGAAGGTGTAGAAATATATATTTATGCATATTCTAATTAAAGTCCGCATGACGCTGGAAAAAAAAACCTCTGCAAGCGAGCAATAAGCAAGCAACAAACAAGCAAGCCCTAGTAAAAATTAATTTCTTCAACATACCTGTTCAAAACCGAAACATTGGTTTCGCATGTTGATACGCAGATCAGGAGGGATCTTTTATCACCTTGGCGTTGAAAATCGAGCCATGGGCGGCTCTCAATGGCCAAACAAGTGGTGAAAAATGGCCATTTTCAGCCAGTTTTTTGCCATTTTGTCCTGAGAATTCAGGATGCAAGCTGCTGTACCACATTGGTGCTTTCAAATGCCGTTTTTCCACAATGAGTGGCACATTAATCGAATGTATATGCGCCATTGTAGAGCCATCTTTCAAGCCCCCGCTCTATGCTAGGGTCGTTTTAGTGGTGAAAATCTGGTGAAAAGCACGTATTTTGAGCTGTTTTTTGGCTGGCAAATTCAGGACAGGAACGAGCCAACTGGACCCTCGCCACAATATTTCCTTCGAATTAGGGTCCCCTTGGATAGTAAGAGCCAAGCTTGGTCCTTGTTCATCGAGATTGAGGAAAATGCGGATCCCAACTCCATTTGTCCCATGCTAACCCCCTCACACCCCATGACCAACCGGCACACTTGCTCAGCCTTCTGGCAACCCCCCCCCCCCACTTTATTGCAATGCCCCATTTTTCTGAACCACACCCCTGGATGCAGACATCCCCCCCGTCTCCTGCTGTACATACCCCATGCCCCTCTGCAGGGCGTGATCAAGGGGCTGCTGGGCCTCAGCCAATCCCCATGTCATGGTACGGCTTTGGAGTGCGTCATGGTGGACGGGCAGCTCTCACTTGTCCGCCCCCGTCGAGGCACCAGCAACCTCCGGTCGCCCAAGGAACCACTTCCCGAAGTCCTGTCACACCCGTCATTTTGCTTTGTGCAGACTCTCTCATGGTCCCCAAAAAACCCTGGAGACCGCACTTCTGAAGCTGGCGCCCCAAAGATTCTTTCGGATTGTGTTGTTTCCACAAGCCCCAACCAGCATCCGGAGACAAAGGTACTTGCCTCATGGCTTTAACTGCTACATGACGGGGGGCTGTTATTGCATGCACCATGTGCAACGTGCATGCTGGGGACATCAGTACCCCTGCATCCTTTGTGGCCTAAGCCTCCCCGCCCCCCCCCCCTTCCGAGGGGCACCAAAGGAACAGGGTCTACAGGGTGGGAGCCCCAAGGCAAACCCCTCCTGGGACCACGCTCACAACCAGGTATTGACCCACTGCAGGGCCAAGGTATTACCTCAAACGTGGGTGTCAGCAAGTCACCAGTGCCCCGCACCCCACCCCTCCTTACTTAATTCTCCTTTATGGCAAATCCTCCTCCCACTCTCCTCAATCCCCCCCCCCCCCCAAAGATAATGGCAGACCCCCGGCCGCTAGATGAAAGTGGAAACCTTGTCCTGCTTTTTTTGGCGGGGGGGGCTTAAGGTGCAGTAGGTTTGCCGTCTTATTTCGTGAACGGGGGGTTGCCATAAAGGGTGAGTAGGTGTACCGGTTTGCACTTCCAGGTGTATGCCTTGGCTTGATTTCCAGTAATATGATGGTTGCATTGCTTGTCCCAAGCCACTGGGGAAAAGTGTTTTGGGTAGATAAGAGTGGACAATTGTCCATCTACTCACAGGTGATGCTTCTGCCCCATGGCATCCCTCCCATGCCGGCAGCGGCATGCTTTACATTCAGTCGTTCGCATGACATTGAAGTAAGGACGGTGTTCAGTGCCACCGATGTGGGAAATGTAACCAAGGGCACTCCGGGTCACCAAATGTTACCCATTGGTGGTGTGCAGCATTTCCAGGCAATTTGCAATGGATTTTTTCCTTTTTCCGGGGCAAGCACCCACACCCAGGGTACCACCTCAGCCCTGCGGTAGGCCAATACCTGGTTGTGGGTACGCTCAATGGGGGGTTTGTTTCCACAGTGCCCTAGAAAAATCAATTTCCGCCAGCTGTTAGA
Source organism: Eutreptiella sp. 'Long Island Sound 2002' (assembly GCA_964036045.1). Lineage (NCBI taxonomy): Eukaryota > Euglenozoa > Euglenophyceae > Eutreptiales > Eutreptiaceae > Eutreptiella > Eutreptiella sp. 'Long Island Sound 2002'. The sequence goes on from OZ038378.1 coordinate 47,470,918, forward strand.
GGTCAGGCACACACACCCTCTTCACTCCTTACCCAATGGGTTGGCACTGAACTCACCTATCCATGAGTCGAGGATTCCCCGCTCAAAAGTATGTACACCCGGAAGTACCAACCAGCATACTCTTACAGCCTTTATGGCACCCCCACCCCCCAAAAAATCATCAACACAGTTGATGTGTTTGCGCCGCAGGGGGGGGGGGGGCGACTCCGCGGATCCTAGGACGCCAACTGCCCCCCCCCCCCCCCCAAGGGGCCTCCGGCCAACAGTTAGCTGTCCAAGGTTCCAGCCTAAGGAGCCGATGGGCGCCAAAGGCGCCCAACTGTCCACGAGCACCAGAACCACTACCCTCAGCGCTTGAGTTGGGGTGATGGACTCCCACACTTCGGTGTGGCCCCTTGAGTTGGGGTGATGGACTCCCACGCTTCCGTGTGGTTGCGAAGTGAAGATCTTGCATTCGGAGCTCTTCCCCGGCTCAAGTGCAGTCCCAAAACTTTCAGGGGCGAACGCTGGTGGTTACACAGTGCGTTCTTTCTTTCCTTTTTTTTCACACTTCCACTCTCCCACGCTTTGGCGTGGCCCCTTGAGTTGGGGATATGGACTCCCACGCTTCGGTGTGGCCCCTTGAGTTGGGGATACGGACTCCCATGCTTTGGCGTGGCCCCTTGAGTTGGGGATACGGACTCCCACGCTTTGGCGTGGCCCCTTGAGTTGGGGATACACGCCCTAACCTAATTGCTCCCCCCCAAGCAATAAGAAGGTTTACCTGTGTTCTGTGTTTTTTTTTTGCCTGTCTGGCTGCAGGAGGTCACCGAACCCGACAGCGAGCCATTTGTCCAGGAACCAACGTCTACCAGCTTTGCAGCTGCAGAGGTCCCCGATTCTACTGCTGGAGTGTCCCTTTGTGGCCGCATGCTGCACCAAGTGGCCTCTGCACAAGCGACTGTGGCCACCACTTTCTTCAATTTCTTGTCGGGCTCAACCCCAAAATATAAGAGCTACAAGAGCTCTGACCTCACAGTGTTCTCCGAGCAGGTGTCAGGAAGACACTTGATGTTCAACACCCCTGATGGCATCCTGTACAAGGAGGCTGATAGCAAGGAGGTATGTCTGCATTGGTTGGAAGTGAACCTGTGTATGAAACGATATACACAAGATACACGACATACTATGGTGATTTCAGTGGACGAAACATCTGGCACACAATATACGGCTCAGAACATGGCGTACATGGCATGGGCTCGGCATATGACATGGCTCAGCATAGGACATATGGCTCAGCACTTTGTATGGTGCTGAACACGTGGCGTGGTGTCAAGGGCGGCGCACCGTGCGCTGTGCGCGTGCTGTGGGAAAAGTCAGCTCTTTTCCAGCGATAGCCACGGGTCCCAGGGTCCTGAATTCTGCAACCTATGCTGTTTTGAATGGATCATGCATGCTTCTGTAGGTGGGTGGGTTTCAGGGGTGTTCCCAGGATAAGCAGCGTAATAAGTGGCGCTGTGCGTGGGCTGTACGAAAACGCCCCCAAAGTATGGCAAAGTATGCGCTTCAGCACAAAATGTACGGTTAGCAAATGCCACAGGGCTCAGCATATGGCATGGGGTGTGTACTTCAGTACACAACCCTCGCTTCAGGACATGGTATGGGTTTGGTGCATGGCCAGTACATGGTACTGGCCTCATGTGGTGGAGACACTTCAGCCCAAAAATTCTTCTGCACGTTTGGTGCATCCGTTCCACATTGCCCCGTGCTGTTGCGTATTTCTGATTCCTCTGCCCAAATGCCATGTCGCAGTACTGTGTTTAAAGGTCCTCTAGGAGAGTGTTATCCATTTTTGACATGATACCATTAGGGCACAATGATGCATTCGTTTGCCCATGTCAGGGTCGATGTCCCCCATTGGTACCTGGAACGCAACCTTCAGTGTGCTGTTTTTAGCTTGTTGAGCCCTTTTTGCAGACCCAAGAGTAGTTTCGAACAACCAAAATGCCCAAACTGTGCTTTGGTGCATGGGATGTACCCAACAGCGGGTCTCAGCATGGGTCATAGTAACAGCGTTTGCTCAAGGACGTCATGGTCAGGACCGAATTTCAATCTCTTTTGTGCTCTTTCAGGTTGCATTCTACAGCGCAGTCTACAGTGCGCCTCATCCGCTGCGGCCTTATATTGCACATTTCTTCTCGGTGGAGAAAATACAGGGTGAGGAACTGCTGAGGGCCAAGGAACAGGCTTCTCGGGACTGCAGGGGGTGTCAGGGAGCCAGCCCATACCACGATGCTCATGCGTCACTGACCTGCAGTATTCTCATGAAGTTCAACCCACACTTGAACACTGTGTACCAGTTCTTGGCACTGCGGGACGTCACCAGCCAACTGTCCAAACCCTGTGTCATCGACATCAAGATGGGCCGCCGCCAGTATGGCTACGGCGCATCTGAGTCCAAAATTCGGTCTAAGGAGCTGAAGACGCAGAAGAGCACCTCGCGAAACCTGTTTTTTAGGTGTATGCTCTTGGGCCTGGGAAGAGAGACGGCACTGTAAACGTGCATTTTTTCTTGCTTGTTGTTTTGGAGTGGCTGTTGCTGCTGTTTTTGTGCTTGCTGATGGGACGTCTTTTCCCCTGGTACCTTGCTCCTTGCTGCCTGCTGTCTAATGTTACCAAAAACGACCTGGATCGCAGAATTCAGAAAAAAAAGAAGATGTTTCAGTGTGACAAATGGGGAGGAGAAAGATGGGGGGATGAGGTTGGGTGGGGCAGCCAGGAAAAATGGGAGGGGGAGGGTACTGGATTGACAAAGCGGTAACAAAAGGCGGGGGAGGGGCTGGCGAAGCAGGAGGTTTTTGGGTGGGCGACGGGGTTGACAGGAAGGCCCAGTGAGTGTGCTGGTTGCAACTTCCGGGTGAATGCACAGATGCATGAACTTGTTTGGGTTTTCATGGGGAAATCACCTCGAAGAGAGGTTGTTAGATCAAGCGCAGGCGCGTGCGTCGTATACCCCCCTTTTGGGGGTCGTTCGCGAAGCATACCCCAAGGCATGATATTGGATGTCCAACCAAGGTGCACTGCCGAAGGCAATAGAATTGTCTGCATTGTTTGTCTACAGACGGTGGGGAAACAGATTTTTTGGTTGGGCAGAGTGGGGCAGTTGTCCCCCTGCTCAGAGGTACTGCTTCATCTCCTTGGCGTCGTTCCCATGCTGACGCTGGCATGCTTCACATCACATCTTTCTCACGACAATGAAGTGAGTAGCGTGCTCAGTACAATGGATGTGAGAAATTTCTCAAAAGGCCAGGGGTCCGGGTCACGAAATGTTCCCCATCCGTGGTGCGCAGCATTTTCACGCACTTTGCTTTCAGGGAAAAGAAAGGGTGGCCTGGCATGGTCAGGCAAGAAGGCTGTCCTGTCTCTTGTGCACGAGGGGTCAAACCTGTCAAACCTTGGAAACCTGCCTAGGGCCATATTTCGGTCCCTGGTTGCTACAACCATGGTCTAGGGATTAAGGGTGTGCTTTTGCATGCTTTGTGATGCCTTATTTCCAGGCAATGCTGTTGGGGGTTCGCCAAAAAGGCACTGCGCGGGATATTATTTTTGGAGCCTACTTGTTGGTACTTTCAAGTTAACACCCTTGTGTGTGTTTTGTACAGACGTGCCTCTGGGCTGTTTGTGGTGGTGGGGATATGTGTGGGAGGGCGGATGTGTGGTGAAGACAGACATTCTTCCACCCATAGGAAAGTGATGGTAGACGTTTATCCACTTCATGCAAGCAATCACAGACACCTTTTCTACTACCCCCTAAGAAGCACCAACAACCAGGGCAAAAATATTAGGCAACACCGCCCCAACCCCTTGCAGCCTTGGCCCCCTGACAGGCACAAAGCACGGTTGGGGTGGCCTCAATGGTATGCTTCCCACAAGCATGCGTTGAATTACTCCCCACCCATTGATGCTGAGTGTGACCAGCTCGATCATGTCCTGTTGTCACTAAATTGCTTCGGAGGGGGCATGCACTCTTGATGTCAACTACACACAAGAAAGGTGGGTGTGGGCAACATGCCTACCACCCTTTTCTCAACTGTGGAAGAGGAGGGGAGCAGGGTGCGCCGTTGTTGCTTCTGTTGTAGCATGGATGAATATAGGTAGACACACCTGCTCCACCACTGTGTGCACAATGCTCAGAGCACTACTTCAGCTTCTTGCCTAAACACCCCACGATGTTGATCCAACAAGATGCCGAACGAAGCACTTTTGTTTCATTGTGCTTGTTACCAACCGGAACATCACCAAAGCTCTATGCAATTAGTATGCGCTTTTTGCCCATTGCCATGGTTTACTCAATCCCTTGTGGCATGCATTGCATGATGGGCCACACACTGATTGGTGCGCTAATTGGTGCACTGAATGGTAGTGCTCCGCCATCTTTCCACTACCCACCACGAATGGCGGGCGGGAGGGGGAGGGGTAATGGTAGTTTATAGCGCCGCTTGGTGGCTGATGTGTGCTTCTTTGTTTACACTTAGTATCATGCCGCCCTGCGGTTATATACAATTGTATTGTGCATTGCCTCCTCTCCTGCACAATTTGGTGTACCGTTCGTACACCTTCAAGAGACTTGATTTGACTGTTAAAGGCACCTTGGTCAAGTCTTTTGCCGTTGACAAGCTTTCCCTATCTTTTTGAGTGCATCTGCTACTTCTTGTCATAGCATTGACCGGAACACCACATACAAGTCAGTCCACAACTCACCATACTGCGGGGGGTGGTGTGGGTAGGTTGGCTTGGTGTGGGTGTGCATGCATGCCTAGGGCTTGTTGGAGGATGTTACTACGCCATCGTTTCCTTCCTAGTTCTTTTCTCCTAATGTCCCTCACTGGACTTTATGAGGCTTTGTAATGGCTGGCTCCAACTGCTGGCGGTGGTATGTGCGGCTAATTTTTCCTGCTGGCCCACAATTCGTGGTCTTGGTCAGTGCCGCCCTATATAATGCTCCATTTGTTTCACTAGGTTTGAGTGCGTGGCGTGTGGGGGGGGGGGGTTAGGGCATCAAAGCAATGTTGGCTTGCCAGTTGTTTTTGGTTCATGCATGTGTGTTTTTCAAATTGTTGTGTGGTGGCTATAGTGCCTTTGCTCCCCCATTCTTGCAGCCATTTCCCACTACAAGGATAATAAATGGGTGGCCTTGGACTTCGCTAGGGTATTCCTAAGAGACAGGAGCACTATATGTTGGCGCGTGAGCTGCAACGCCATCCCTCCGTCCGTCTCGATTACCGTGCGCCGCGGGGCAGTGAAGACGTGGCCCCCGGTCCCACGGATTGCTACCCATCCCCACAAGACCGCCACGGTCTCCCAGCTGGGTTGGCTTGTCCTCCTGGGCAAGACCACCACCGGCGGGAATGGGCTGTTGGTGGCCCATACGCGCCATTCCACTCCTACCACACGCTCGTGGCCAGGGGGCCGGAACGCCTGGGGCCATGCGTCTGGGAGGCGACGATGGACGGCGGTCCACACATCAGCTCCGTCAGCCCGCGTGAACTGGAGTCCTTCCAGGATGTCCCTTTCCACAGGACTGGGGAGGCGGGCAGTGCGAACCTGCAGTCCCCGCCCCAGGCGCAGCCCTGGCCCCTCTCGATCCCCCGGCAGCAGGACCTCCGGGTCCGCGGCTGCAAGCCGGGCCGCTACCGTGGGAAGGTGCAGGGAGAAAGTCCATGGCTGGACGGAGACGGGCTCGCGCGGGAGGACAGGGCAGGCCGCCACAGCACTGCCATCCCTCGCCCAGTGGAGCGCCATGTCCCACCATTGCGCCCATGTACCAGGCGCCGTTGGCAACGAACAGGACAAGTACGTCACGACTGCCTTGGCCTGCCACTCGCGCGGGTCCATGCCGGCAGGATGTGTGTGCCACGTGCACACCCATCCCAGGTTGGCCTCGTGCATGGCGACCATGTCCCTCCACGGGACCACCGGGAACGGGGTGAGCAGGGCCGCCATGCCACATGGCAACGCCACCGCCCACTCGGTCCGGCTCTCGCACGCTACCGCGTACCCCACCGCCCGGAGCCCCCCCCCCCCTTTGTGCCTTTTCCACCACTTCACGCATCAGCGTTCCGTGGCTCTGGCTGAGGCTCTGGCTCCAGCTCAAGCTGAGTGCCCCCACACGGGCCATGGCCTGGAGGATCAGGGGCAGATCCTGGGGTACTCCCTGCGGCACCGGCGGTTGGGGGTGGGCGTATCGGCAGGCATCTGCCCGCATGCACCACCCCCTGGCCTAGTGCTTGCAGGTTTCCACTTCCCTCGTCTTCGGCCCAGCCTTGTCCGCCTCTCCCACCTCTTGTGGGCCCACCTCATGCGCCTCCTTCACCCCCACGATCTCCAGCTCCTCGTCGTGCTCCATGGCGTCCTGTGCCCCGTCACTCACCCTGTGTTGGTCCTCCTCTTCCAGCGCCTCCGCCGCCGGCGGCGGGCCTGCCGCAGCCATGATCCGCGTCAGGGCTGCTGCCACATGGGCTTGCACGTCCACCTCCTCGGCCGCCTCCGGCTGGTCGTGTTCCTGCTCCTCCTCCTCGGGCTGCTCCTCCCTTGCCTCGTCACCTTCGCGGCCCGCCGCCTCATCTCCCCCCACCGGGACCGCGTGCAGCTCGGGCCCTTGGGGGCCTACGCCCGAGTCGAGGTGCGTGCCCACCACCACCAGCAGCCTGGGGTCGCTGCCGCGACTCTCAAGGCGGTAGCTGCTGGAGGTGGGGACGAGGACCACGCCACGCCAAGGGCAAGCAGAAAGTGGAGGAGAAGCCCAAGCATGTGCGTTACGCAGTGGAAGGCGAACCGCACAGGACGATGCCCACAGGTGCAACCCGAGGGGAGAAGTACCAAGCCGGGGCCGCCTACGACAACGATGTGCAGGCCATGCAGCGCACCCTGGAGTCGGAGTACGAAATGTCACTCGGACGAGTATGCCAACACTACAAAGTGTGTTTGGCCGAGGAAACACAAGCGCGCCGCGAATTGGGCCTGGCGGTGCTTCTGGTGACGGACGTGCGGGCGTACAGTGTGCAGATGGTCCCCCGTTGTGGCACGAAGAATGCACAAAGCACAGCCGCTGCCACAGAACTGTTTGAGGAGCGATACCGCAGCAGCTCACCCCGCCAAGTCGCAATCGGTTTGATCAAGGCGGTGTCGGTGTGCACGAACTGTGTCGGAGCCCCGGACTGGCCTACGGACTTTGGTGACCCCGCAGCTGCAGTCCTGCCGTTGGCGAAATTGAAGGGGGAGCCCCTGTTGTCCGGATACCGACCACGGCGCAGCATGGACCAACTGAGTGCGTTTGGTGCGGAGGACATTGTCGACATGCCCACTGACGCTTTGCAGGTGTACTGCATGTGTTGCGTCTTCCCTCTCTAACGCCTCCGGTCCAGCGTGTAGCGCGTTTTCGGCGTTCTGCGCGTGCTACGTGTTCCCAATGTTGCGCCTCTCCGTTGCCTCTGGGGGTGCCTTCCGGTGTTGCACGCGCTTTGCGTGGTCTGTACAAGAGAAACTGTCGCACACGGTTCGCATGGCTGGCCTCATGGCCTACACCCTAACGGAGGATAGAGGTGTCGACCTACCCGACACAGGGGCATGGACACTCGTGAGAACAAAGGATGCAAAGAGGCAGCGGGTGTGCATTCCTGTGCTGGGCGTCGTGGCACGGGTCTTTTCACTTGCCTTTGGAGTTGCCTCCTGTCTGCTTTGCGCGTCCTACGCGTTCTACGCGCTCTGGACGTTCGATTCTGTGACTGCCTCTGGATTTGCCTTCCCATGTTTTACCTGTTTTGCGCGCTCTACATGTTTTGCAGACAAGCTGGGAGGAGTGGCCGGAGCAGTATGGGTATCAGTATGAGCCGCGGTACGAGTATGAGCCGCGGTACGAGTACCAGCCGATGAAGACGGATCCGGAAATGCCTTCGAGCTCCGGGAGTCTCCCGTATGGGTCCGACCCGTACAGGTACCAGCCCCGCGTACCCTCCGCCACCCACGTATCCTCCTCCACCGCAACCAACGCTACCACCACCGCCCGGGATCCCACCAGCGCCACTACTCCCACCACCGCCACTACCGGGTGGACCTCAAGCACCACCACCGCCACCGTCCAGGGAGCAGCAAGGCAGGCCGGAGATGGGGCCGGAGACGGGACCCCCGCACACGGAAGGTGCATAGGTGCGCATTGCACATTAGTACTATGCGTTCCAGGGGATTTGCGTGTAGCCTCCGGGTGTGTCTCTGGATGCGGGCCCCGTGTTCTCCGCGTTCTGCGCGTTCCACACGTGTTCGTTTTGGTGCCTCTCGGCTTGACTGTGGAGGTGGGTTGCATGTGTCACGCGTTTTTCGTGTTGTGCAGCACCCAATCAAAACGGAGCCGGAGGAGGAGTCAACCGCGCCAGTGGATCCACCGCAGGAGCCGGAGGCAGCCGAGGAAGAGAGCGCTGGGGCGGCGAAGAGCGATGCGGAGATGGGAGAGCAGCCCCTGGAGGAAGCCGCAGCGGCAGGAGAGGAGATGGAGAAGGACGAGATAGTGCTGATTTAGTAAATCAGTCGGACCTAAGTTGGAGCAGCCCAGGCAGCACATTTTCAAACACGCAGTTTTCGGATGGGGAAGAGTGGCCCGACCCCGATGAGGTCCGCGGCAGACAAACCTCACAACCCCTCTTCTTTTCAAGGCCATTGCCGTTGGCCCAGCAAGCACACTCACAGCCAACCCCACAGTGGTGGCATCGGTAGGCGGCGCTTCCATTGGGGCACCGACGCCGGTATTTACTGCGTTGTGAATGCTTTTTCGACCTTCGGATGAATGGTGGCGGCTGCTGCCGCTGCTTTGCGTGGACCGTGCAGGGTGCACGGACACCATTTCAAGAAAGCAACAATTGAATTGTTCGTGCTGCCGCCCCCATTGCCCCATCCCCATGGCCCTTTGCCCATGGCCCCGCAGCCCGTGTCCTGTGTGTGTTTCGTGTGATACGCGCTCTACGTGTCTGCTTCTGTGTCTGCCTCCGGAGGTCGTGTTACGCGTTCTGCGTGTGCCGCGCGTTCTGCACGTTCCGCCCATGCTGCCTCTGCTGTTGCCTCTGGAACTGCCACTGGTGTGTTGCGTGTTCTACAGAGTCTCATTTCTCAATAATCTTTGTTTGTGATGCCACCAAAATTTCAGCCACCGCTGTACGACCATAGGCTCCCACGGGAGGACTGTGCAGCCGATATCCAGTACGGTATCCGGCCCGGGGAAACCTGGCTCATCGGCTATACTGAGGACGAGGTGTGGGACCATATCATGGCCCCCATAGAGAATCTACAATGCCAAGCTCTACGGGACCACGAAAGGCCAGACCTGCTACCTCTAGTACCTAGGTACAAGTCATTTCTAATTCTATTGGGGATGGTGCGACCAATGCAGGTGGACGGGGTTTGGGACCGCAAGGGCCTATTATACAATCCCTATATGGCAAACATGCTGACACGTCGCCAATATTACTTGCTGCGACGGTTGCTACGTACCGATGTGGTCTGGCTACTGGAAGACTGCAATGGCCAATGGGCGGGAGCGTGGTGCATGGGGGGGGGGGGGGGGCTGCGGCGATGAGTCCGTGGTGCTCCACAAGGGGATGCTAGCGGGCCCCTTGAAAATGTTCATTGCCCGGAAACCGCACCCAACCGGGATAAAGTTGTATTGCCTGGCGGACGCAACATGGGGGTACGTGGTGGACATGTATTTGTACACCGGTGTACGGGGCAGGCTACGCCGCTACGGCACTGCGGCGGGAAACTTTGATGCCAAAAACATCATGAAGTTGTGGGCATCATTGCTACCCGAGGGGACGGTGCTATGTGCCGACTCCTTTTTCGGGTCCCACGGCCTCGCAAAGGAATTGGCCGCCAGCAGGCGGGCATTCCTCATGATGACGAAGAGGTCCACGTACGGCGTGACATGGGCCGGGGAGCAGGTGCAGGAGGGGCAGATGGCGGTGTGCACTATTGCGGATTTCAAGTACAGTTTGTGCGTGTACAAGAATCCGAAGGTCGGGCACAAACCCCCCCGCGTTGTGCCGATGTTGACGAATGTGTGGTTTGCCCGAAAGGGACCACCTCACCGGCGAAACGGGCGCGAAGTGCACCCCGTGGTGGCGGCGTAGCGCACACTGTCGCGCGGTGTCGATGGTGTGAACCAGATGGCCCTGCAGATGAGGCAGGTTGGCCGCCAAATGACATGGGCCCACACAGTGCGTGCGTTCGTGCTCCGGTACGCGGTTGTGAATGCGTTCTCAAATTGCCGGCAATTGGCACTTTGCAAGGAGACCACTAGTATGTGGGAGTGGCAATGGCAAGTGTTGCGGCGGCGGCACTTTTCCCACCCCCTCCGACAAGAGGTACACGTGCCGGTGGCGACACAACGGCGGCGTGTGTGCCACTTTTGCAACAGGGGCAGCAGGCGGTCTGTGCCGAACACAACCTCCGCGCCCTCAGGGTGCATCGCCACCAGGAGCGCATGGGACCCCAGCGCCTGGGGCGTGAGGGGCCTCACGGCCTGCTCGCGACGCCAAGCGTCCGCCCCACCCCGCCACAGGGCCACGTACACGCCGCCGTCCCGACGCACATCCTCCAGCCCCGCCTCGTGGAGCAAGCGCCCCACCGACAGGCGCACTGGCAGGGGCAGACCTTCCTGCGGATCAGCCGCCCGGACATCACTGGGGTGGTGATCCAGGACCGCCGCATCCTCCAATTGGATGAAGCGGAGCTGGCCGTCGTCCGGGGACTCGGCCACCAGGGCCTTCTCCTGGGCAACCTGCCCTGGGCGTTGGAACTCGTAGCGCTCAAGAGCGCCTGCCAGCATCCCCGCCTCCCGCCTCCCCGCACCTGTGAGGCGGTGCCTGTGGGCACGTGCGGCCGCATGGAACCTGCAGTGCCGCTGCTCACAGCTCCCCAGGGGAGGGGGCGGCGGAGCAGTGGGCATGGGTAGCAGCGGCACATTCGCCGGGTCCACGTCCATGCCGGCGTAGACGTCGGGCCTGGCGTCGTCCTCGTACATGAGGGCCAGCGCCGACTCTCGGGGCCCGTACGCCTCTTCGTCCCCCTTGTCCTCCGCCTCTTGCTCTTCCTCCTTTTCGTCCCCAGCCAGAGTCACCACTGGTGGCGTATCCGGTTGCGGGGGAAAGGGGGCCAGAGGCCGCTTGTCAGCGCCCCCGCCCCTCGCTGCCTCCACCGCGTCTAGCCGTGCCCGCATGTTGTCGGGCAGTCGGGCACAGCTAGTGCCCGCTTGCAGGTCCATGCTGTACACCAGCCCCGCCGGATACGGCTCACCGGGTGCCACCTAGCGCCGTTCCCGCCACTCCCACATCCAATCCTCCACTCCTTCAACCTTGGCACGCTCCATGCTTGGCTCCACAGCCCCACTGTCCGTCGCCCTTGCTTGCGTCTCCTGTACTCCCCGCTTTGTGCCCTGTCCCGCCGAGCCAGCCCCCTCTGACGGCTCCTTGTTGGCCCCCTCCGTCCTCGGGGTGACAGCTGCGAGTCCTTGCGCGATCAACTCGCCAACGTCAGCCTCACTCTCTGGTGCCGCCTGCGCGGCCCCCTCGCCTCCCGCGGCGTCCCGTCGGTACGCGTCCAAAGCCTGCGCGAGTAGCTCGCTCATGTCTCGCGGGTGGGCCGCGGCCGCTTCCTGCGTCGCATGCGTCATTTGCACCTCCGCCGTAGGTCCCCCCATGGGGGGCGCGTCGTGCACCCCGTGCGCAGGGGGCGGAGCACCCGGTACTGGCATGGGCCCCCCCGGCACCACAGGCGGAGCCTCTTGCGGCATGGCCGGCTCGGGTGCCTGGGTCGCCTGCGGTGGAGGTCCCGTTGCAGTAGGTCCCGCCAGGGGCACCGCTAGGGTTGGCTCAGTCGTCTGCGCCCCCGGCGCCCCAACGGGAGTCGTCCCCCCCGCCGAGCTTTGGGGTACGCGGTGCGCCTTTCGGTACGACTCCCCCGGTTTGGACTCCCAGTCCCGGCGCAGGAACTGACGGGGGCGCGGATGTCGCTTGCGCACCGAGAGCAGCCGCCGTCGGATCCCCCACTTGCGCTGTGGTGGGAACCGGCACCGCTTGTTGCGGCGGCTGAGCGAACGCATGCTGCGGTTGTTGCAAAGGATGTGGGTATGCCACATGCTGGTTTGGATGGTGATGGTGATGGTGATGGTGATGGTGGATGGGGAGCTGTGGCAAAGCAGTCGGGTGTACGTGTTGGTGAGGGAAGTGATGCTGCATCATGGGGAACCCGAGGGGGTGGTGGAAGAGATGATGGTGATGGAGTTGGTGCTGGTGGTGGGCCCCAAAAGGCGGGAATGGCAGGGTCACGAGGCCTGGGGGTGGAGGCATCGGAAATGCGCCCGGCGCCGCATACCCCGGCCAACCCGCCACCGGCCCCATCGGGGGCCGCCCACGCTGCGTGTCCTCGAGCTGTCTGAGATCATTTTGTAGACGTCGGAGTAGTCGGTTGAGCAAGTGTACCCCGAATGGCACCATGCCTGCTGCGAACTGCGCCTGAATGTCAGGCGCATTGTACGGGGGGGGATCGCGAGCCAACACCCGCCGCAAGCAGATGTCGACGAAATGGTCCCATCCGTTGTCCCTGGCCGGACGGTCGGCGTCCACGCGCGCCTGGAATGCCGCATATGTGTGCGGCCCGTGTGTGACAAGATCGGACACCCTGTCTACCAGGCGCCGGGCACGTCGCCGGAAGGCCGACAACTCCGCGGGATTGGTGGGGACAGGAAGCGACATTTAGCAATCGAAGACCGTGCGAGCTATGGATGCGGGTGAACGGGTTGACGCGGGGTGGTCCGTCCCGCGTCCCGCTGGCTGCACGTTGCACGACACGTTGCACGACACTGTTGCTTTCTCCCGTCCCCTTACGTGCCCCTCCCCCTCCCCTCTCTAGCTCCGTTGTCTTGGGTGTTGCCCCCTGGGTGCCCGCCTCGGGACTGCCCGGGCTATGGTGGGTGTGCGGTGTGGTTGGGTGGGGGGGGGGCGGTGCCTGACGCTGGCTCGGGCCCCAACCCCCGGAGTTTCCCCTTGGGGGGGCCGATGCTTGCACTCCCCGTCAGGGTGTAACGCTGTTGTACGGGCCGTCCAATTGTATCCGCTCCGTACAAATGGCGTCGTAGCCAGGTACTCCGGCCGTTCCCCACACCGGGGTCGGGTACACTGTGGGTCGCAGGGGAGTCCTTGCGGGACAGGCGCGTCTCTTGCCTGCCCCGATGGACGGTGTGCCTTACCCGCAGCCCCTCACTGGACACGAACCGCAGTACGTGCCGTGGGGAGTGCTCCTGATCAGGCCCATTGGTCACCCCCCCAGGCCGGTGCCACCTCGGGCCGCTGACCAACGGTCCCGGGCGTATCCCACTTTATTGCGTGTGCTCAGGTGGGGCCGATACGGTCACCGGGGGGGCCCCCAAACCCCTGAGGCCGGGCCCCTAGCCAGCGTCCCCTGTGGGCTCCTTTCGTCCCGACTCCCCCCTCGCGCTGTGTTGGCCCCTGCCCCTCCGCTCTCTTTCCTTGTGTTTCCCCCTTCCCGCGCACCCTTCTGCTCTCCCGGGCTCCTTCCGTGCCCTGCTTGTCCCCCACCCTCCCCTCCGCTCTTCCCCGCTCTGGCACTGCCGCCCGTCACTCTCTCCGGCATTGGGTTCGCCCCTGTGCCCAGCCCCCCACTTCCCCTGCCTCTCTTTTCCGTCTCCTTGCCGCCTCCGTCCCCTTCCTGGGAGGGTGGGGGGGGGGCGCTCGTGTTGTCCTTTCCTCCTTGGCATGCACGTTGCGGGCACGATGCAAGCACGTGGCGCGGCACTTGTCCGCGGGGGGGGGGGGCTGCTCCCTTTCTGTTCGCTCTGCCCTTCGTGGCCGCCCCGCTCGCTACGGTTCCCCTCTTTCTCGCTCTGTGGGGGGGAGGGGTTTGCTTTTTGGCTCCCTCTGCCCTTCGTGCCCCGTGTCCCCGCCGCTGGAGGCAAGCATGATGCATGCACAATGCAAGCACATTCCTTCACCACACTGTAACCAGTATGTTTGTTGGCAGCTGGTTTCTGGAGTGTTGTCCTCTCCTCCGGGGCATGCACGATGCGGGCACGATGCGAGCACGTGGCGCGGCACTTGTCCGCGGGGGGGGGGGGGGGGGGGCTGCTCCCTTTCTGTTTGCTCCGCCCTTCTTGGCCGCCCCGCTTACCGCGGTTCCCCTCGTGCTCGCCCTGTGGGGGGGGGGTTCGCTTCTTGGCTCCCTCCGGTGCCCTTCGTGCCCCGTGTCCGTGCCACTGGTATCAAGCATGATGCACGCACAATGCAAGCACACACAGTCCATCAACACACAATAACCACAATTTTTGCTGGCTGCTAGTATGGTTTCCTGCCCACGTGGCGGTAGTCGCCCGGTCTCGCTCATGTCTTTAGTGTCCCGTGCCTATTCCCTCCTCTGCCTTACTTGCTGGAGGAGATACATACCGGGGTGGAGACGGTTGATGATGAGGTGTGGGCAGCGGGGAGGACTTACCGTACGCCTCGTAGGCTTCTTGCGCCATCCGCCGCCCTTGTCGAGGGGAGGGCCCCTGTCTCGGCACCAAACAGCCCGGGGGGGGGCTGACCACCCATCTTGTCCCTGGTGCCTGTGTCCCCACTTCCACACATCGTGATACCGGTGCCGTGGTATGAGTTTGTGGGAAGTGGCGGCTACGAAGCGGCCGTGCGCTCTCGCCCTCCGGGCCACTGCCACCCCCGAGCGCGATGGAGGCCCCTGAGGTCCTATGACAGTTGCGCGGAGTGACGGGTGGGGGATTTATTGTGGCATCCCCTGGCCACCTAGTTAGTTTGCATAGTCAATGCCGCAGGGGGCCCACCGGATGGCGCCGTTGGTGCCCATCCCCTGTGCGCACCGTCCCGATGGTCGAGGCTTCCATCTCCGCAGGGGGTCCAGTGGATGGCGCCACTGGCGCCCGCCCCCTCTGCGCGCCCAGGCACAGGTCCTCCCACTGGCCCAACGGATGGCGCCGTTGGGTCACGTCACCAACTGCCTCTGCCGGTCCTGCTAGCCACTTCTGCTGCATAGGTCAGTCGCATGTATGCATATTCATGTATGCATGTTCATGACGAGCAAGTTGCACGACACCATGCGCGGCAAGCACACCTCCCCTCTCACTACCCTCCCTCTCCTCCTATCTGCTTCCTTGCCCTCCACGGGCCCTCGCTGGTCCCGTCCCTTCTGTGGCCGTCTCTCCCCTTCACTCCGTGCTCTCTCTCGCCTGTCTGCCTGTTCGTAGCGTGGCGTGTAACTTGCGCGCACTGACTCTGCCCAGAACAGACGAATATTGGGGGAGCCCCAGGAGCGGGCTCGTGCAAGTGGAGAGCCGGCAGCCTGGGAAAAGGATGACAAGACGGCGTCCTACAAGCGGCGAGGCAGCAAGCATGGCCCAGAATGAGGAGGACACGAGACATGCAGGCCATGACATGGTACAGTGTCGCGCATCGTGCCAGGGAAGGAGCGGGACGGAGGGGGAAAAAGAGGGACAACAGGAGAGGGGTGTAGTAATATATATATATATATATATATATAGGAAAGGTGAATGTCGTGCATCATGCTCAGAGGGCGGAGGCGCACAGGGACGAGGGGTAGGGCAGAGCACGAGGGGAAAGGACGGGACAGAGCGAGCCAAGGAGGGGAGAGAAGCAGAGGGGACGAGACAGGGGCACAGAGGGGGCCAGATGGCAAACGACAGAGGGGCCGGGGAGCCAAGAGGGTTGCAGTGCACCGTGCGCGCAACGGCAAGAGGGACCGGGGCACCAGGAAAAGAGGGTACCAAGCACATTGTTGTGTAAGGTGCGCGTGAGAGGGAGAGCGAACGGAGAGGGGCCAAAGGGTAAGCACAGGGCAGACAAGGGAAGAGAGAGAGTGAGAGAGGGAGCGGGGGAGCAAGCAGTAGTGCCCTTAAATTTAGCTAACGACAAGCAACAAGCAACAAGCACGTCTCCGTGCCGTTTTGGCCATTGCACCTTCCCAACGCCTCGGGCCTGACTCTTCTTTAGCCATCCTAGAGCCTAGGTGGTGCCCTTGCCAAATCCAAGTTTTGAGCCAGAAACTCACCGGTGGCGGCCCGGGGCGGTGGCGCCAAGTTGGGAGGTGCCCTCCCAAATGTGCGCGGTTTTGGGCCAAAAACAGCCATTTTTCGCCCAAAATAGCCCCCAAACTCGGGCGAAATGCCCAAAAGAAGCCAAACGGTGGCTACACTTCACGTGCGGCTTGGCTTTGCCGTGTCAAAGAGCCCTCTACTGCCCTTCAACTCCACGATATGTCTGAGAAACGGCCCAAGAAGGCGCCCAAAACCCCCAAAAACTGCGCAATGTGCACCAACACCCCGAAACCAAGCACGGGCCGTATGTTGGGCTAGGTGGCTCATAATCTGATTCCGAGGGCACCTAGTCCACCCGCAACCCCCCACTTTTTGTGGTTTCCAATCCTCAGAATTGCCCAACGAGACGCCTGGACCCCCGTACCAGTGGTCACTTGGTGCAGCCGGAGGGCAGCCCGGCCCGCGCCCGGCGAGGGCCAAGGGTGGGTCCACCAGGGTCCCCGGGGCGAAAAAAATCATTTTTTCCAAAGTTGTTCCTAGACCACTTGGGATGCTCAAACGGGTGTTTTTAGCACGTTTTGAGCCCGTTGTGGCATGTTTTGGGCCATGGAATATATATATATATATATATATATATATATATATATATATATATATATATATATATATATATATATATATATATATATATATATATATATATATATATATATATATATATATATATATATATATATATATATATATATATATATATATATATATATATATATGTATATATATGGGGGAGGGAGGGCACAAGGGCGGGAGCACAAGAGCACGAACATGGGTTCACTGTTGCTGGCGTGCTGTGTTCCGTTCAGGTGCTGTTCCCTGGTGCCTGTCCCTGTGCCCTGCGTACGGGAGGCCGCGCGGCACAGCCGGCGGGGGGTCGCGGCCCGGGCCGGGCGCATGGGTAGCGGCGGGCGGCCGGGTCGGACGCGGCGCCATGCGGGTGCGGGGCCCGTGGCGGTCGCGGGGGGTTGCGGGCGGTCCAGCCGGCGGTCGGCGGTGGCCATGAGCGCCCCACACAGTAGGGTCGGTGGGCGTGCCGGGGGAGGGCTCGTCCTGCAGGCCATGCTGCGGAGGGCGCGCGCGCAAGGGCGTCGGCGTGCCCCGTGCGGGCCCCTCTGCGGGCCGAGGGAAATGCGGTGAGCAGGTCGCGTTGCCTGGGGGCTGAGGCCGGGGACGGGCGCATGGGTAGCGGTGGGCGGCCGAGCGGGTGCGGGGGCCTTGGCGGTCGCTGGGAGGCGTGGGCGGCCCAGTCGGCGGTCGGCAAAGGTTCCAAGGGCCCCACACTGTGGGGTCCGAGGGCGTGCCGGGGGCGTGCGCGCCGTGCAGGCCAAGCTGCGTGGGGCGCACGCGCAAGGGTGTCGGCGTGCCTGTTGGGGGCCCCCTAAGGGCCGTGGGGCCCGCGGCTGGCGAGGGGGCGCTGCCCGGGGGCCGAGGCCGGGGTCGGGCGCGTGGGTAGCGGCGTCCACGGGGACGAGTGCCCGAGGCGAGTGCGGGGCGGTGCGTGCGGGCCGGCCGGTGGCCGGTGGCCTCACTGGGAGTCCCACACGGAGGGGTCGACGGGCGTGCCGGGGGCGTACGCAGCGTGCAGGTCGGCCACCAGCGGGCGCATGTGCAGGGCGTCGGCGTGCCCGATGAGGACCTCACTGAGGACCGAGGGGTTGGCGGCAAGCAGTATGCGATGCCCGGGGGGGGGTGGCGGCGAGGAGCGGGAGGATGTCCGCGGCCCGCGACGTGGGGGTGAACACGACGTGGGCCGGGTGCGGCCCCGGGAGCGGCGCCGGGGGGAGCGGGACCACAGGACGGCGGTCTACTGTGAGGCGCCAAGTGGCGCAATGGCGGAGGAGCCAGACTAGGGCGATGTTGTGGCGCAGTGTGTGGGGCTGGGAGCTGGGCGGCGTGGGGACGTGCGGCGGGAGGGGGGGGGGGGGGGCGATGACGTGGGAGGGGGCACGGCGGAGGAGTGACGCTAGCGACGTGTGCGTCGTGCTGAGGGTGGAGAGGAACTTGCGGAGGAGTTCCTCCCGGCCGGCGCTGTCCAGCAGAGGGGGGGCGTCGTGGGGGGAGGAGGAGTGCCACATGCCAAGCAGACTGAACCCCAACTGTGTCGGGGGGCCGGGTCGCGGGGCGGCTGGGAGGCGCTCGGAGAGGTACACTGCGGTGGTGGCCGTGCGGAGCTCTGCAGGGGTGACGAGGCGGGGGGAGTGGCCGGCAGTGGCTGCCAGGATGGGCGGGTGCGTGAACAGGTGCCACGCGAGGAGTAACTGCAGGGCGTAGTGGGGGGGGCAGTGGTGCTGGAGGTGGGCGGCGGAGTCCGGGTAGGGGCGGTGACAGAAGGGGCACGTCACGCCTCCGTAGCCGGGGGGGTGGTCCTGGGAGTGCAGTAGCCGGAGGTGCATGATGCGGTGGAGGGCCAGCGCCGGGATCTCGGCGCGTTCATACGCGAGGCGGAGTAGGCGGGAGGACCAGCCTGGGGGCAGGGGCCGGAGGTGCAGCGCGTGGGCGCGGGCGGTGGTGGCCGCATAACCTGCCTCTGCGGCGCGCGTGGGGTTAAGGAAGATTGCGCCCTCATGGTGCGCCACGATGCGGCCGTGGAAGAGTGCGGACCAGGGGAGGGTCCACGGGGAGGGGGCGCGGAGCCCGCGGCGGGCTAGGCTGTGGGCTTCGGCGTTGAGGGTGGCGAGGTGGCTGGCGGAGCCGGAGTCGTGTTGTGCGGGGAGCCAGGCCTCGTGCATGCGGAAGGAGGCGGAGAGGAGGGCAACATGGTATGGGATGGAGAGGGCGGAGGAGGGGGGCGGGCCGCGGGTGAGGTCGCAGAGCTGGGAGGTGGTGGAGTCTGAGGCGAAGAGGGCTGCGCCGGACCAGCCGCGGAGGGCGAACATGGCGGCTATTTTGGCGATCCACTCTGCGTCGGTGGAGTGGCCGGCGAGGGCGTGGAGGCCGAGCCAGCCGCGGTAGAGAGTGCCGTGGCGGGGGTGCCAGAGGAGGAAGCCGGCGCCGAGGCGGGTGCCCTCTTGGCTGCCGTCGCATGCGACCACGACATAGGGGAGGGAGCGGAGGGGGGCCAGCGAGCCGGTGTGGTGCTGCGGGGCGGGGCGCACGTGGGGGGAGGGGAGGAGGTGGACGGTGATGTCGAGGGGAGCGAGCGCCTGCGCCAGGGCGGGACCTTCGGTGAGCCAGGGGGTGGGGCGGCGTGGGGAGACGAGGGACGCCGTGGCGGCTACCGAGATGGTGTTGGGGCCCCAACAGGCGCGGAGGTAAGTGCGGAGGAGGTTGAGGGGGGCCCTGTACGCCAGGAGGGGGGCGCCGGGACCGCCCTGCTGGAGGGGGAGGTGGAGGAAGGCCGAGTGAGCCCAGGGGGGCAGACGGAAGGCGTGGCGGTATGCATTGTTGATGGCGACCTGATGGGGGCGGAGGGAGGGGGGGGGGGTGAGGACGCCCGAGGTGACGTAGTCGAGGGGGGAGAGGCCGAAGGCGTGCAGGGAGCGGAGCTTGAGTATGGGGCAGGCCTCGCGGTTGCGGCTGGCCTTGCGCGCCCGGTCGAGGGACGCGCGGGACTTGTTGATGACGCGGAGGAGGGGGAGCTCGGGGAGGATGGGGATGCCGACGACTTCCGGGGGGGCGGTGGTGGTGGTGCCGGTGTGCTGCGGGACGTCGGCTGTGACGAGGGTGGGCCGGCCCGGGCGGGAGTCGATGAGGGAGAACTCCTGCTTGTCGGGGTGTATGATGCGGCCGGCGCGGCGAGAGCACTCGCGGCAGTCAGTGGCCATGGCTGCCACGTCCGTGAGGGAGGGGGTGATGAAGCGGCGGTCGTCGCTGCACGAGAGGTGGGTGGCGGGGAGGGATGCTGAGTGGCTGGGGACGGTGAGGGGGAGGGTGATGGAAGTGTTGGGGCGCATGGCCCTGGTGATGACCAGGCTGGGGGCCTGGTAGTGGAGTTGGGCGAACCCGTCGCCTTGGTTGCGCCCCTCCTCGGTACTGAAGGGGTGGGCGAACCCTTCGCGGGTGGCCACGCGGATGACCAGGCGGCTGTAGAAACCGTCTGCCCAGGGGCCAAAGTCCCACGTGGCGCGGAGGCGGGAGCAGAGGCGGGAGTTGTCCTGGCGCAGTACCCTGAGGTACGCGTCAGACTCGTCCCAGTCGCAGATGGCGCAGGTGCCGTGGGTGGAGAGGGCTGTGTAGGCGGCGGCGCGGGCTACGAGGGCGAGGCCGAGGGCGGAGTGGCCTGGGCGGTAGGCGAAGGAGGCGGGGGTGTAGGTGGAGGTGAGCTCGAGATCGGCGGCTAGGCGGGTCGTGGCGATGCCGGACGCCGCGCCGGAGACGCCCGTCTCCACGTCGACGGGGCGGAAGGAGCGTGTGAGGTGCCGGGGGAGTGGCTTGGTGGGCTTCCCCTTGTAGAGGCCGTAGCGGACGGTCTCGTTGGAGACGCCCGGGGTGCCGGATTCGAGCTGGAGGAGGAGGTGCAGCAATCCGAGGTGGACGCCTCCGCCGCTGCGGAAGAGCGCTGCGCGTGCCACGTTGTCAGTGGACACGGCGAGGGAGCGCTTGCCCATGCGGCGGTGGGCGAGGGAGGCGGTGGTGATGAGGGGGGGGGACTGGCGGGTGAGGGCGTACGCCCGGAGGGAGGCGGGGGATTCTCGTCGGGCGTTCGCGCGGAGGGCGTCGCGGAGTAGGGGGAGAGTGAGGTCGGTGGGCGGGTGCAGGAGGGGGGGCCAGGGGTCCGGGGTGCAGCGGGCGGCGAAGAAGGCGTGATCCACGGAGACGTGCCGGTTGGCCGTCTGGGATCGGGACTGTGCCGTGACCTCGGCGAGCCGTTCCTCGCCGGTCGTGAGGGTGGCCCCTGGTTGGGGGAGGATGCCGTGGAACGGTTCCAGGGGAGGGGAGGGCAGCCGGAGGACTGTGCGAGTAGCGGAAGTGATGGAGGGGGAGGAGAGGACGGCAGCGCGAGAGACGTAGCCGCGGGCGGCCGATGCCTCCCGGAGGGCAAAGGACTGGGCGGCGAGGTCTTGTGTGGAGAGGGGAAAGGTGAACCGGGCCAGGGACCGTAGTAGTTTGGGGGTGTCAGGGGGGTGCGGGAGCAGGTGGTGCGCGAGGGAGTGGTGGGCGGCGATGTAGTGGTCGGGGAGGGAGGGGGTAAGGGAGAGCCAGCCCCACGCCAGGTCCAGGGCGGCTGAGAGGGAGTCCATGTCCTCGATAGTCGCCAGGCGCCATTGGAACAGACGCCACGAGTGGGCGTCGCAGGAGCGGTGGTGTAGGGTGACCTGCGCCACCACCATGGCGTGTGAGGTGTGGCAGGGGAGGACGTGGTGAGTGTGGGAGGCGATGGGACCGGTGGCGAAGATGTGGTCGATGGCGGTGGAACGGGGGGAGCCGTGGCGGGTGGTGAAGTTGGTGGGAGTGGCTGGGGGGACCAGGCGGTGCCAGGCCGAGAGCGGGCCTAGGGCCCCGAGCGCGGAGGCCAGGGGGGTGCCTGGGGCTCCCGTGCTGTTGAGGTCGCCCAGGAGGACGCACAGGTTGGGCCGTACGCAGGAGCGGAGGTGGTTCATGAGCTTGACCTCGGAAACCCACTCGGGGTACGAGAGGCGTGGGGGGAGGTGGGCGTTGAATAGGAGGGCCCGGCCCCCTAGCGAGAGGGGGACCGTGGAGGCAATCCAGTGCTGGCCGTCGTAGACGAGGTCGGCGGCTTGGGAGGGGGCGCGGAGGGACCGGAGCCAGGCCGTGCGGAGGCCTGAGCCCTGGCCGGAAGCCGTGCTGTAGTAGGCCTCGTACCTCGGCGGGAGGGCGGGGCGGGCCGAGGCCAAGTCCCAGAGTTCCTGCTCGGCGACAACGTCGGGGGACAGGGCCTCGAGCCAGGTGCGGGCGAGGGAGACTTGGCCGGCGATGCCGCCCCAGTTGTGCGTGAGAAAGGTGAGGGCCGTGTCGCGGAGGGGGGTGGACGCCTGGTCACGGGGGTCGGGGAGGGAGAGGACGAAGGCGGGGGTCGGCTGGAGGAGGCGGTCGGGAGGGGGGGCGCAGGGGGCGGCCCAGGGGATGGCGGAGACGGGGACAGCCCCGGGCAGTAGCATGCCTTGGAAGCCGACCACACAGCGGGCGGCGATGTCACGAGTGCACACAGGCGGGGCCTTGTGGGGGGAGGTGCAGAAGAAGTGAGGCCAGTGGTCGGTCGGCGATGTGGGGAGGTCGACGAAGGCGGTGTGAGGCGTGGGGCGTCCGCAGTCGGGGCAAGCGGAGGAGGTGACGAGTGGGGCGTCGGGGAGGGCGGGGTGTAGCGCCCACACTGAGGTCGGGCCTGACGAGCGAGTGTACGTTGGGGTCGGGGGGAGGGGGGTTAAAGGCAAGTGGGCGGTGTCCCAGAAGGCGGTCCACTTGGCGTCCACGTGCAGGGGAGGGGTGATCCAGAAGGAGGGGTCACCGCGTTGGCGGGGGAAGGAGGCGAGCCAACCGCACACTGTGGGGAGGGCGCAGGCGAGGAGCGAGGGGGGTAGCGACGTGGAGACCTGGGCGGCGTGCAGGAGGTCTCGGAGGGGGCCCGGGGGGAGGTTGGCGGCCGGGGGGAGGCCAAGGGGGAGAAGGTCAGCAGAGTGTGTGCACACGGGGCAGAGCGTGAGGGCCGGGCGCCGCAGCGTGCCGCAGTGAAGGCATATACGGGGGGCGGAGGCCGGTGGTGGAGCGGGTGCGCGGGGGGGGGTCCCACGGGCGTGGGACTGGGGACGGGGCTCCGGGTCGGAGAGGAGGTCAGCCCCGGCGCGGTGGGCGTCGAGTGGGCGGGGGAAGTGGGAGGCGAGGAAGGTCGCCCAGGCTAGGGTCGGGAGGTCGGGAGCGCTGGAGGCGGGGAGAGTGTCCGGCAGGGCGAGTCAGTTGTGTCTGCGGGCACTGGGGAACATAGCGCCGCGGACTGCCCTGCCTGACGAGGGGGCCGAGGGCGCTGTGCGGCCATGGTGCGGCGGGGAGCGTCGGGGGGAGGAACGGGGGGGTGACTGCTGGCGGCTGCGTTTGGCGGGGCGGGGCTGAGGGTCGCCCGGGACGGGCGGGCGGTGGGAGGGGGGGGTGTTGAGAGTGGCAGTGGGGGCGTGCCAAGGTTGCCCATCGTCCCGTCTGCCCTGGACCGTAAGGGACCAGCCCTCGCTGTGCTGGATGACGCGCGTGGGCAGCGAGGCGAAGAGGGAGGTGTGCAGGGCGGGGGCGATGTAGGCGAACGCGTGTCCGCGGCGGGCGTCGGCGTCAGTGACGTACACAACGGTCTGCAGGTTGTGGGTGAGGGTGACTGCCATGGAGGGGTGCGGGCCTAGGCGGAGGCCTGAGACGCGGACAACGCCGGTGGTGGCTGGCGAGGAGCCGACGGGGGCGAAGGTGGGGACCGAGGAGGCGGGGGTGGCGCCGGTGGCGGAGGGCGCGGGGGCGCCCGGGAGGGGGGGCTGGCCGAGGAGGGGTGGGGCGAAGAGCGGCGCGGGCGGGGCGGCGGCGCCAGGGGCTTGCAGGGAGTGCGCTGGCGGTGCGGAGGAGCCAAGGCGGAACCAGTCCAGGTCCGCCGTGGAGCGGCGAGGGAGGGCAGTTTTGGTGTAGGAGATGAGCTCCTGGAACTGGGCCGGGTGGAGAGACGGCCACACAGCCGTGCGATGGCTGCGCGGAGGGTGTCAGCGGAGGGAAATGTGGGCGAGGGCGGCCGAGGCGAGGGTGGCCTGGTCGAGGGTGGAGGCACGAGCGCCCCAGTCGATGAGGGCGCTCATGCAGGAGGCGTAGGGGAGCCACGAGGCGTCGTGGTGCGTGGTGAGGAGGGAGATCTCGTTCTCGGTGAGCTGCTCGGTGAAGGCGAACCACCAGAGGAGGGGGCTGGCTTAGATGGGGGAGCCGGCGAGGGGGATGGAGAGGACGTCCACATTCGCCGGCATGTGGCGCGCAGAGGCCAGCAGGCGTGGGGGTTGTTGGGAGTCCAGGGCGATGGACAGGAGGGGCCAGGCGTCGGCCGCCGTCAACTGTTCGCGCTGGAGGTCTGGGGACAGAGCTGAGAATGGGTGTGCCATGGTCCCTGTGGGGAGCGGAGCAAGGGAGGTTCCGACACACGGCGTGCCGGGGGGTGGGAGGTCCATTGCCGGCTGTGGGCGACAGTCGTGGTGCGTGATGAGGGTGGGGGGGGGTTGGTCGGGGTGGGCGGTCTAGAGATGGGCTCTCGGGGTCGGTGGCGTGTGGTGGTGGTGGGTGCGTCCTGCTACCGGTGTCCTACTACGAGGAAGTGATGAGGGTGAAGACTTCTCGGGGACTGAGGCCGGAGAGCCTGGGGCGGGGGAATGGGGCGCTGACGGCGGGTTATCCCCGGCTGGGATGGCCGGGGTGCCCTCGGGCCCCGTGGGGGCGGAGGCTCCCCACGTCGGCTGGGTGCGAAACCTCGGCCTGTTCTTCCGTCACCGAAGTTCTTAGGATTCGACCCCAGGAACTTACCCGCCGCGGGGACTGTGGGCCGGGACGGCCAAGGGGGATGATTATGAAGAGGAAGTGGGGGGCCACGATGAGCCTGGCGGTCGGCACCTTCCTTCGGCCTGGGGGAGGCCGATGCCCGGGGCTATTACCTCTCCCTTGTGCCCGTGGTGCGGTGGCGGGTGGCGGTGTGGTACCCCCCAACCGGCGACTGTGCCCGGTGCCGTGGGCACAGACCCCAGTTGCGGGCGGGTATGAAGCGCCCGGTCGCCTCGCCCCCCCTGCACAACAGCCCGCTAGGCGCTGCTAGGCCTCTAGCGGCAGCCGTTGTGGGGGGGGGGGCGCTCGGGGCAGTGCGGGGCCCCTCCGCTCTCTTGGCGGCCCGCACTGTCCGTATAATGCAACAAGGGGCGGCGCGGGCTCGAACCGCACGCGCGGGCCGCGCCGCCCCAGCCGGGATGGGGGACAGGGGGGGGACCGGGGGGGGTCAGGGGGTCGCGGCAAGTGGAAGGAGGGTGGCGGGGGCTCGAACCGCGCACCAGCGGGCCCCACCACCCTCCAGTCGGGCGTCGCTGCGCCAGGGGTTCTGGGGGCCCCACCCAGGGGCCGTTGGCCCCCCCCTTTCGGTTAATGTGAGGAGGGAGAGGCAAAGGCCACTCGCGGCCATGACACATGGTGCATAGGGAGGGAGGTATGACTCACGCCACGCCATGATGCATGCAGCAGGGGGAAGGGGGGGCAAGGCCTGGACCCCCACCGCGTATGGGGGGTACTCTTGTCAGCCCGGCGGCCGCCCGTCGGCGGCTGCGGCAGCTCACCATGGTGGTGTCGTCCATCTGAGAGGTGGAGTGGTGGGCAGGGGTGGTGGGGGGACGTCGAGCACGTGGGGGGGGGGGGGGGGGCTGAGGGTTGGTTGGTGGGCGCGCGTGTGAGGGGGAGGGGGTGAGGTGAGCTCAGCCGCAGAGCGTCACCGGGCGGCTGACCGGGGCAGAGGAGTGGTCGGGGCTGGCCAAAGTCGGCCGGGGAGCCCGGGGCGCTCGTGGAGTCGGGGGCCGCGGTCAGTGATGGGGCCCGCACCCCGCTCGGCGGGGACGAATCCCGCCGAGCATCATCCCAGGGGGCGAATCCTGGTGGAGGCGGGGGAGCGCCACGCCGTCCCCTCGCGGCCGAACCGGACTGGGACGGGCCCCGCCGGATGGATACCGGGGGGGGCGGCCGGGGCTGGGCACCGGGGCTCGGGGCCCGGGTCCCTGGTGGTTGTGGGCCGGCGCGGGGGAGACCGGGCGGGCCCATGGGCTGCGGCTGGTGAGGGGGGGGGCGTGGAAGGGCTGGGCAGGCTCGGGGCGAACCCCGAGAGGCCCCTGGGGGCTGGGCGAGGGCTCCCGAGGGCGGCCGTTTCTTGAAGGGGGGGGGGGGGGGGTTGCTCCCTGCCCGGGGGACGACGGGGGCCCCTCTTGAGCGAGGGGGGGGGAGGGCGTGTATCGCCGGTGTAGGGCCATG